>SSSI01005818.1:0-13753 GCA_004796505.1 Oryzaephilus surinamensis
GATGATACGAGTAGTAGTACTGTTAGTTCTAATATATAAATGGAAAACATTCTTTCTGATTTACAAGAATTAATGTTTTATTTCAAGCTAAGTAGTGAGTATTTAATATTTAACCCTCGAATTATAAAATTATATACAGTCATGCATTATATTTAAAATAATTTTCAGAATTCCAATAAACAGAATAAAGACAATAATATTGAACATACGAATAAGAGTATTAATGATAGAGAGGGCATTTTAAGTGAAGTCAGTATTGGGTTAATATTTTACTAAAAGATATTTTTGATAAAGAACTTGTGAACATCCCTTGTACCCGCAGTGATGGTCCTGTAGTCCATTGGAAGAAATAAGTTGTATAGTGAGTCTTTAACTATTTTTTATTTTTTAAAATAATAAAATAGCTAATATTCTAATTTTTTGGAACGATCTTGAAGCATTTTTAAGAACCAACCCGACGGAATTTACAAACATATAGAATCAACAAACAATTAATGAGAAAAAACCCTGGTGTAACTCATAATAGTAAATGAAGTGAAAAGTGACTTAAATCATAGGTAACATATTTACTTCCATATTGTATACGTATTTATAATTGTTACGATTTTTTTTTAGAATATCTAATCTAAAGGAAGATTCCAATAATGTGTATCAGAAAAGAAATGTAAAGTGAAGTGTAACAATATACTTGTACTTTTAATTTAAATACATAATGTGTTTTATTTTGATCCTTAAATAAGTCTATCCAAAATCTACCTGTCTTATATAAAATAAAACTACGGTACTGTTAATTATTATTAACAGTAAATATATTTAATAACATTTTCCAATCTTATTTATATGGAGAATAACGTGTTAACATATACTCTACCATAATTTTATTTAATATAGTTTCGGTAGTAGTATTTTATACAAGTACGATTAAACTGTATTTATACAAGTATTGTAGTTGTATTGTATATGATATTAGTAAATACATTTTTGTAGTAGTATTTTATACAATTGTAGCCCTTGTCACCATATTCAATAAGTACATGTAGTATTTTATAACCATTTTTGGGGTATATTTTACTAGTTAATTTTCTCAGTGTACGATTCTTATATAATATGATGAAAATTTGAAAGAGGTGACGAACAATTGACGGATTTAAGATTGAAATTCTATATATTCCAAATATAATACCAAGATTCTATTCTATAACATGCGCCTGTTAAGTCGCTTTTCTAAAGACGTCGTAATTGAAACTGCTTCTTGCGTTGATGGCCAATCCGTGTCTTGTTGTCACTATATGCAACTATATCACAGTTGTTGTTACAGTCAAAACCCTGTTTTTAATCTCCCCATTCAGATTATAAAATCCATTATGTCAAACTAGACTGAATATTCTATTGTCGTTGTATAATAGTTTCTTTTTCAACCAAAAGGATTTACTCGCTATTCATTTACTTTGGATGCTATGTTGCTATGACGTATTACATGATAATTATTAAAAACGTTGGGATATAACTTTTTTCAATTGCAAAATAATTGGACTGTTGCAGACCATCAGTTTGTATAAAGTAGAAATTATTCAAAGCTCCTCAAGCTAAAGAAGCAGTCAAATTTATACTGATTCTAATCGCCATTTTAATTGTAAGTACAAAATTATATTTCATGCTAAGTTAAGCAGATAAGGAATTAAATGCTTCCATATATTGTCTACAAGATAGTTTTTAATTTGTATACGTATAGTATGTATCTAATTATGTTTTACAACGTAAAAAAAATTATTAAAGCACATAATAATGTAGCTTGCAAATTTTCTTCACATATACATATTATACATAATTTCTGTTTCTTTAAAATTGTATAATTATATTTAAAGTGTAAAAAAATATTAATTGGAATTGGAAACCTATTTAATATGCAGCATTCAATATTTTATTGAAAGATGTAAAATTATGACATCATTAAGACGAGAGATGAAACCGGGTTTTATATAAAGTAATTGTTATCGACATCTCGTTACACACACAAGTATTAATGGCAGTGTTTAAAGAGAGAGAAGAACCGGTTAAATCAGGTGTTTGAACCCTATATGTATACATATATATGTGTAGAATGTATATATAATAGTTGCCCATCAACCGTATTTGATGTTGTTTTCGTATTTTTGGGAATACTTTTATTTCTACCCATAAAACCCACTAATTGCTACTTAATATTCATTTGTTTGTTTTTCTTTTGTCAATAAAAATTCTCTTGAGCCGCCAAGGCAGTCGCAATCGCGCATCTCTGTGTTGCTGTATCTAAAAATTTAATGTCATGCATGCGCACATTCAACTAGCATTTATAAAATTTCTCTTTAATCAACAATTAAAAAATATAATCCAGCTATTAAATATACAATGTAGCCGCGAAGGCAACCATTTAATTTACGATTGTTATAAGGACGCTTTTCGTTTTATGGCTTGTTCTTAATAAGAGTCTGTCTTATTGTTGGAGACTTCAAAGCCCAAGATTTCTTGTTTATTTTTTTCGAAAAATTGTGACCTTACAATCAACGAAATGCAATAAAGAGGAGAATTTATCGCGCTCCGACTGCGCCATGGCATATTTGCCTTTCATCTATTATTGAAAATGAAAATATTATTCAGGCACACTTCGTGTTAATAATAAAATTTTCATTTTGACGTTAGTCACTTCTTTGGGCCCAACAATGGTTATGCAGTGATTATTTGTATAGAGGTTTCAACTCTTAAAATCAGCAGGCCGTTTCATAAGGGCCCACTCGAGTCCGGAGAGAGTTGGCCTCTTCAGAAAGGAAATAATGCCAGCACACCGTCCAACTACGACTTGCTGGCGTGCAGCACTGGAGTGTCTTCCTAATCAGACAAATACAATGCCGTTGCTCTCTCATTTATTTCACTAATACCAATGTATAGTTGCGTTTTGCCATTACAAGGGTTCTCTTTTTTTTGTCGTATACTCTTGGTGTTCTTGTGGTCGCTGGCTTTAATTTTAATTGGGGAATAATAATGGTTTTGTTTGCCACTTTTTTTTCATTTAACTTGAAGCTGACATGTACGCAGTGTACCGTTAATTAAAATGAGAATAAAAGCTCATTTCGGTTGGTTATTTTCGTTTTAGTGACACTTGATACTAAGCCCAAAAACATATAAATTAAAACCTATTATTTTTGTTTGGAAAAACAAATTTAATTTTGTTATATCTTGTAATTCTAATATTATAATACGTTAATAGTAAATATGTTAATTGTTTGTAATTAACATAATGAAGTAACTGTTTGAAAATTTATATGAGAACAACATTTACAGAGTTTTTTTTTTAATGATGAAGAAATATTTTAAATGACTTAAATGATTGTTTATGTTTACGATTCCAATAAATATGGCAGTGAAAGATTTTAGACAAACCTGCATTGGCCTGTGTGTGTGTGTGAGAAAAAAATAGTTCTATAAATTGTACATAATAAATGGTAAAAATTACGTAATTCTTATGCCCCAAGAATTAAAATAACTATAAGGATTAACTAACAGTTATTTATTTTTATAGAAACCAAAATTAATAAATATTTTAAATATTTTTTTATAGAATGACAATAATTTCCAAAGAAATTAGCAATTCATTTAGTTTTAGTTAATAATTTTTTGAAACAGTCTGTCCATGAGTTTATTTTGATTAGACATACATATTATTTTGGTTGTGTAGTGCAATTAATCAATTTAAATAAAGTGTATTAAATTATTTATTATTTTAAATTTAACACTATTTGGAAAACATTAAGTAAAATGTTTTGAATTTATTATTTTAACAAGAGCCTTGATGGATACGTTGTCATAATAACATCACATTATATGGAAACGTAATAATTATAACAACGTTTATTATTATTTAATTAATGTTTGCTATACATAATAAATAATAAAATATATTTGTGCATTAAATACAGAAATTTTAACGAGAACTTATTGCCTAATCAACAAAAAGGGTGCATCTTCCCACGAATTAATTTTGAACTTGCAAAATTCCTTGTTATTACATGAGGACACTTAATAAAACTAGAAAAGTCATCAAGTTATGCAAATTGTACTAAAATTATTGGAAAAAGCGTGAGAATTAGAATTTTATGTAACATATAAAAATTATTGTGACACATTTTGAAATATAATCGAAATTAATCAATTTGTGCGACTGATTATTTATTGATACACATTTTAAGTGCAAGTGGAATTACGCTTTAAGTATAACATATTTTGATTTATGAAATAAAACACAGTGTATTCCGTAGAAAATTGAAAAAAATCATTATATGCGTATGTGCAAATATTTTCTTTATTTTTATACGCTTGAATGCTTTATTTTTGACATATCATATAATATAAATTTGAAAATTAGAGCAAAGGCTACATTTATATTTTTTTCTTCATACTTCATTTAATATGAATCAAGACTATTTATAATATTACAAGCTAGAAATTTCATGGTGTAACTAATAAAATTTTCTAAATGACTATTAAAAAAGATTAATTGTAGTAAAGATGAATTTTTTTGTAATATTTAATGAAGAATACTATTTTTTATAATTTAACGTGTTCAGTGCGTTTTGTTATTATATTCACAATAATAAACAACTGCTTATGAATAAATTAATAAAGTATAGCAAATTCCTTTATAATAATTACAGGATAAATTGAATATTTAACAAATCATTGATATTGATTATTGCAACACCAATTACAGTCATGAAACACACAATATAATGACTTTTATATATTGTGGCCAATGCAATTAGTCGTGTACTTGCATTATTTATACTAATAATGCACCAAATGCATGTTTCATCAGGTCTGCTAATAATACGATCTTAGAATTATTTGTAAATTTGGAGTGAAATATATATATGTAGGTACGACATTAATTAAATATTCTAATGTATTTATCCTGTAATTGAGAAGTTATTTATGGTAAAATATACAGCAGGTTGTTTGAACATAATGCTTTACTGCTACTACCTGACTCTTATAAATATATGTGTGTCTGTCTACCTTGCAGGGACAGCAAATAAATCTATTCACAGTTAATAACAATATTATTAATAATATTTAATCATGCACACACAATAAACAAAAGGTATTCATTTTACAAAATATGACATTAATTAATGCAAATAGGAAACAACAACTTTCTTTACCAGCATACATCTATTTTATACGAGGAATTATTATTATGAAGTCATATTTGAAAAAAAAAATCGAAAATGTCAAAATTCCAGTTTAGTTAATTTATATTTGTATAGGAACGATATAGGAAAATGCACAGTAAATTCCAAAAGATTTATCAACTACATGATCTACAGAAAATGCGATAAAATCAAATGTGCAACAATCTGTTTACAAGAAACACAAACAGTTATTCAATAATACATATTCACTTGTTCGTTGGGCCAATACAGATAATTGCCATGCAATATTTTTTTATTGTGCATAAATGTGAGGTACCGCTCGGGACATGATTATTCGTTTTGAATATATTATGCATGTACTAATTTAAAAATAATACGAAAATTTTATATTATATGAAAATTTGTAAATCATATATTCAAAACGATAATAATGTTCTGAACGGCCCCTCATACATAAATATTGTCAATGTTTTATTTATCGTACGTGCAATTGTTTGGTTTTTGATCGAACAGGCCATTAAAAAATCGATTTCAGTAATAATTTAAACACTGCGGTACCACATAATAAGCAATTCGTTCCAAACCGGAATTACGTTTTATTAGTATGATAGATTAGTTGAGTTATGGCGGTATTCAGGATCGTTAACAATACCAAGGGGTCGCATTTCAACAGAATAGGTAATCCGTCTTCTTAATGACAACAGTTGTTGCTTTAAAAGTTGAACAGTGCAACAACTTTGACACCCCTTCTTTTATGACAAACTTTCTTGTTTAATTACAACCTTTTTGGATCATTAAGTATTACAAACAAAACAACTATTCATTGTGTTAACTACATAAAAATTATGAATACAATACACGAATCTATAAAATATATAGTATATTGCATTTGATGGCAATAAAAACGAATGGAATTAGGCGAGCGATGACGAGATATAATGTTGTGTCAGCATTAACTATTATCATGTTATCTCCACCCTTGTTACATATATAGGCCGGAGGGCAACAATCAAACGGAATAATTTATTAACTCGCCACATTGTTCCCAATAGCGACATTGACATGAACATTTTGAGAGAGCGAGGGATTCCCTGGCCATGTAAAATATTGAGAATAAAACTCTGACGGGATGCTGGTGAAAATAATTCGTCTACAAAACCTACAGACTAACGTGTTGTGTTGGTATATTATTGTCGCTGCAGAGCTTTTAATGGAACACACTGGTAGTATTGTGGGTGCAATGAATAATTCAGTGATTATTTATGTAAAAAGGCATTGATATACCAAGAATTACGAGGATCACGTTGAATGAGGGAAGTGAGATAGGGCTGTCTGTCAAAGTGATTTATGCGAAACCCATTTCGAACCGATTCATGAACTGATATTCGTTACTTTCGGATATAAAAGCTGCCTTAACGTACGCCTAACAGTCGACTGGCTTATATTTTATATGTATAAAAAATATTTGTATTTCCACTGTATATGGAACGAAATTCGGCTGTATTTATTACATTTTCAACTCATATAGGCATTGAAAAAACATTTGCACTATTACTCTTAAAAGTTTCTTATTAAACTGATTAGTTTTGTATTATTTGGATGTGAATTTTTTGCCTGAATTAATATCGTTTATTTGGAACAACTTGTAGTAGTATTCTTTTATTTTCCATCCATTATGCGACCTGTCTTTATTCTGCTACTTCGATAATTTCCAAAGCGAGGCTGTGTTATATAGTATGAATTGAACGCTAAATCTATCCGTCAGAGAACAGCGCTCTATTATGTGACCTGTACTGTATTTTCAGAGCTTGGAGCCTTTATTCCTTTATCTTGCCTTTCAGCGTTTTCAGGAACTTTCGCATTTGTTCGCGTTATTCATTAACGAACTTGTGCTCTCTCCAGTTCTATCAATGCATCAAAAGTTTTTGTGATAAAAGCGGTAAATTGTTTTATAAAAAAAATCTGATATATACCTTTCGTTATTATTAGCCGTATTATTTACTCCCCTTTTTAATATGCATTTATTCTGCACGAACTGGAAAGTATTATATATGTATTATCTGTATGGGGAGCAAAATTTATTAAACATTTGACAGGATTATGTACGTTTTTTAAACAAAATCAGGTAAAAGAATTTATCTCCCAATTATTTTTGTTTATAAATGCTTTATAGGTGGCATAAGGCTCATATACATTGACAGTTATTTATAGTCGGTCCCGTTCAAGACCAAACATCCTTTACTTTCAACTTCCACCAAAAATGACAGTGTATAGTTAACCCTAATATTTACGGGATTTATTTAAAAATTTTGTTTAGTGCTTTACTGAAAAACAGCCACAAAAAATGAAAAAGTGGTCTTACTCTGTCTGACTTGTAAATAATTTAACAGACGAGTACTAATATGAAAAGACTTTTTTTAGAAAAAAGAGGGGAATCTTTTTTTACTATTTAACACTTTACTCATTTATGAAAATAAACCACAAACATAAACGGTGTGGTTATTTTAAAGGGGGTATTTAAAAATAAGTGATTTTCCTTGAAAACTGTTATAATCGGGCATTACTTATAAAAACCACACGTCCGAATGAATATTAGCTTCTAAATAGATTTATATTATGAAAATATAATAAGTATTAAGTACGTATATTATTAAAACTTTCTAAAATAAATTTAAAACAATTCAAGAGAGACATTCATTCACTTCAAATATTTACTTAATAATTATAATCAAATCTTATCGCATACATTTTATTTTTTTGATACGTGTTCCTTATATAAATACAAATATAATTTCCTTCCTTATTACGTAATAAACTAATAATTGATTTCTCATCGAAATTATCAGTTTCTTACACATAATGCCTATCAAACTAATACCTACTTGTAAATTTTTATTTGCACAATTGGCCACCTAGTTCATTCATTGTAACTTACCTGAAACAAATAAGAATTGAAAATACTCGTAATTTAAAAACAAATGTATGAAAACGAAAATTGAATAGGACAAGACAAATTTATTTACAGTTTTATTAAATTTGAGAAATAGATGCAAAAAAGAGGACAATTTCCTGTTTAACGAGTGCCAACAGTTTTTTTTCACCAGAAGCCCCAATAATTTTACGGAAAATAAAAAAAGACGAACAAATAACGAGATTGCTTTAAAAATAATAATAATAATTCTCTTTTATAAGAAGCGGAATGTGGTATAAAGGACTGTGTAGTGTTGGTGAGACTCTCTCTTGTGCCTATATGTTCCTTTTTAGCTATATGGTAAAGCACGCTCGTGTCACGAACACTGTGTAATTCAAGATATTCCGTATAATTTGTCTCTTATCTTGAATAATTCATGCTAATAGCTTATTCGAGCAGATTTATTACTATAAAGAAAACAAAATGTGTGCGGTTTACTTCATGCTTGAACAAAAGCAATGTAAATAATAATAATTTAAATGGTACAATTGGAATTAGTGACGCAAATTGATTGTCTGAACAGCTTTTTTTTCTTGTATGCAGACTGTGTAAATAAAAATTTCAGAAACTTTTCATCGTGCTCGTACATCTAGCAGGTATTGTTGGAAATTTTAATAATGCAGTTTTATTTGGATAAAAAAAAAACTGTGTAATAATCTATGTGGTGAATTTGCCCACTATAGGTTTAATCTTGGCGCTAATACCCGATTCTAATAATGTCTGCTTATATCCTCAGTACGGTTAGGTGTCGATGACATAATAGGGAATTTGTGTATGGCTTAGTAAAATTACAAAAGGCTAAGATTAGAGTGTATGTGTGTGCTTATCCCTCTTTTGCAGTAGCTATTGACGGGGTTTCACAATTATTACAGAATGTAATATTGGTAATCCATACTTGTGTGTTCACATCGACACCTTCGAGCTTATTGAAGCACTCTCTCTTCTCATCCACGGAGAGATCTCTCAGTCGACGTTTATTATATTGATGTGGAGGCGGATGATCACAGTAAAATGTATCTGTATAACTATGGAGAATGTCAATTTGTTTATATGTACTTTAAATGGAAATTCATTTTGTATACAGGACATACATATCAGTTGTACATAAAATTTTATTATCGTCAATTACACATATTATTAATATGATAATGTCGTAAATATTGGAAACGTATGTCGTTATTTAAAATATTTTGCATTTTTTAATACGATTTTATTATTACCGGTATATATCTAAATATATCCGATTAAATTCATAAGCCTTTAATAAAAAGCCAGTTGGCATATTACCTAAAAGAGAGCAATTTTTCTACTAAACTTGTTTTCTATAAGTAATTTTTATAATATCTGCCAATTCTGCCATGAAATGGCAAAGGATTACGAGGAAGCTCTATAAAATCCATAGGTAGTACTTGTGAATTAACTCTATTAAGAAAAGAAAATTACTAATTATCTCAATATCACCAGTTCTTGCCCTATTACTGAACATCATTCAATCTATATTTTTTTAATTATTTGCTTGAAAGATTGGGAATAATTCAACATATTCATTATGTGTTTATGTATTTCAGTATTACATTATTTATGTCGAATGTGTGACGGCAAAACATCTAAAATAGTAGCATTCATTGCGCACAAAAAATTCATATCTGCTATTATAAAGCAGGTGGTTTATTTTGTGAATTATCACGTCAACGAAATAAATTTAATAATATAAAATACACAGATGAACGTTTTTTTTGATTTATATTCTTTAAATTGCAGCGAAATTTATTTTTGATAATACATTAATTAAGAAACTTTTGTATTTATTTGTGTGGGGGCCTTTTTTTGATCTAAGAGAATGCCATCAAAAAATTCATAACTTTAACCGAGAAAAGTTAATAAAGTTAGGTCGATTTTGCATAAAAAAGGAAAAAGTCTTTCACGAACCCTTTGCCTGTGACCGAAAGCAAAAGTGTTACATTAACGGGTAGTGATTATAAAAACATTAAAATCCATGCACTGGGGCCATCAGACTTGATGGCCTGACAACTCATTACTATGCAAGGTCATGCTTCTCGGCCAGCACAAAAGGAAACTTACAAAAGGGATACACCAAGGGATATAATGACGTACACAGCATAAAGGACACTTTTTACACACAAGTCTATCAGATTTTCTCATAACTATGGAAAACGTTACACCAAAAACTATTCAGCACCACTTTATATCATAAAATCATATTACGATGTGTTTAGCTAATAATTTTTCATAAAACATTTTCTATTTTTAATACATCTGAAAATGAAATAGATCCGAATATTTTTATATATTATGGATGTTTACGTGGCTGGAAAAAATTCAACTCACAATAATTTTCTGTATTAAATAACCTGCCGGTTCGCATCCATAAAGTTATGAATGTGTAATGCATTTGAAAAGTTATTTTAAAATACAGTTATTGGGTTTGTTTTATCCATAACCATTTCAAAATATATGGCCACTGTTTACCGTAATGTTCCCCAGGGATGGCGGTATGTAGCGAGAGAGGAGTTACTTTACTGGGGATTAACTGAGCCACTACAACTCTCTGGTCCAGTCTCGTAAAAAGTCTTTTTAACTCCGAAACAGTTTTGTACTGCTAGAAAGCATTAAACTATAGATTGACTAACTTTGTAATGTCTTAGCTCATTCAAACAGATCATAAAACTCCCTTAATGGAAGGATATCTCGCCTGGGATAGTTTTGTCGTTAAAACGGAACAAATAAACCTAAACTGGACATATACGAAGCTTAATCGTAAATTACACAACTTCATATTTATGTAGCATTAGTAATTCTAAACTCTAATATATTATAGTTTACATAGCAATTTTATTATAATATACATTAATTTACCATTTATAATTAAATTTATAATTAATTATAATGCACTTGCAACACTTAAATTTACTTCCTTAAAAAACATGATGTAAGTATACGCAAATTATTCATCATTATTAATGCTGGGCTCAAGGAATGAATACTGATCCTTGAATGTTGAACGATTTTTGTTTTAAAAAAGTGAAAAATGGGCTGCAGGTATTAAAAAGTAAAACAACTACCACTGTTTTATTAAAAGCATTATGAATTATGTTTCCCGAATTGTAAATGTATTTATACCTCAGCTTTTAAGCTTCTTACTAGTCTTGCTAGTGATACACATGTCGGATTCATATTTAGTATTTATGACATTTGTATCCACTTAGTGGATGTGCCTCGAAACAGCTGACAGTGAATTTAGTTTCATAAACAATATTGAAGTATAATTGAAACTTAGTCGCATGCCATCCCTCATATTTATAAATATGGGCCCACATTATATTGAGGCGTACTCTTGTTATTTTTTAATGCACACATACAAATACCTTTAATCTTTTAACAGTTGGAAGTTTTTTGGCCCATGTGGACTATTTGGTTAAATTTGTTTCATTTTGAAATGTAATATAAGTTATTACTAAAACAGATTTAATGATGTTTATGAATAATTGGATCTCTTCTGGATTAAGTAATATAATTAGAATGTTGACGAAAATAACTTGAATGTATAATAAAAAAGGTTGATTTTCTTTTAAATATTTTTAGGCCGTTCAGGTAAGATCATATTTATGTAATTTAGTACAGTAGATCTTTTTATTAAAAAGAGAGTTGATTTTTTACATGTGATTTTTTGTTGTAATATTACAAACACATTTTAGTGCTTTAAATTAAGTTCCTTTTTAAATATGTCACATTATAGTTTCAATACAATAATAAATTTGAACAAAAAACGAAATACTCTGTTGAAACGATAATGGATTAAATATAATCGTTTGATTATAATGTTGGCAGTAATATTGAACTATGTTTTCATGTGAATAAAAGATCTCACTGATGTATAGTTCAACCGGTTGCCGAATATTAATTAAAATAACTGTGTATATCAATTTATTATTATTATTATTATTCCATTGTCTGCTATCTTTAACTTTCTTATTTGATTATAAGCTTAATGCCACTTTATACTGAACATAATACAATAAACATTAAATATAAACAATAAATTTTATCTTGGATAATTTAAAAGCTTTTTTGCTTGATGTAATTTTTCAGAGTGTATATTCAACAATAAAAGGAATACACATTAATAACCGGCATTACGTCCCGTTAGTTCGATTATGATTTTTACTACCTATTAATTTATGTACAACATATAATACCAACATATATATATTTTGTATACGATAGATATAATGAAACAATATGCGTAGGAAAGATTTTCATAACTGATAAATAGGCACATAAAGAAATTTTGTTAGGCCAATATTTTTAAATTTTAAAAATTCTAGAAAATATTTTTCTTACTTAAAAAGTTATGGAAGAATTAAAGTCAACTTTGTCTAAAACTTTTCATCACTTATACAGTAATTGGTTTAAGTAGGTATGCATGCATAAAAGCGTCCAATTATTTCAGCCGATTTAAATTACAAAATTTAAACAACTAACGTCATTTGGTGATAGTTTTATGACTGTTTGAAACATTTTTTTGCATTTTGTATGTAGCAGGATTTTGTTTGGTAATTAAATATATAAATGTGGTATTTCATAAATAATATATAATTACTAGAAAGTTCACTTTCTGTTTATCGTAGATTTAATAATTATTGCTATATAAAATCGGAAAATCAATCGATTATCTAAGCCGATGTTATGTTATAATCAAATTAGTGTGATGACATCTAAAGTGTTTTATTTGCTTTTTTAAATACAATTTTCAGTGATATATGTGCTGGATGTTGCCATTTACTATCAGAATGATCATGCGTAAAATTCAAAAATCAGCCGATATGGATGATTCGTAATGTCAACAATAAATTTGCAAAATCAAATCAAATCAACATTTCCATGTCCTACATTGCCTCTTAGTTGTGATGGTGAACGTACTGTATATGTATTACAAACAAGGAAGCAATTTGCAACTGGTCATTCCACACTTAAAGGCCCTGTCAGGAGATGAAAATCGATTTTTTTCTTTTTACATATTATTAAAATACAGATTTATATATACGCGTTACATGAACTATTTTTCAAATTTTTTCAATATTAAACCTACAAAAGCAACGTAAAAATTTTGCTATGACGTCATCGTAGTCCTAGACAAACGAAAAGTATGTGAACAATTAAGATTTTTCTTTATATTGTAAAACATATTGTAGATATCAAAATGAAATTTTGCACAAAAATATAGTTTATTATTACACATCTTCTTGTAAGATTTTGAAAAAATTGGAAACCCCCTTCTACTAGTTTTCCTGGAGGGGGTGGTAATAAACTTTTAATTTTGCCACATTCAATCGGCTCATTTGATAGATAATTTAAGTAGGAATCTTTTATATCTCTTACATTTTTTGTTTAAATGTACAGTTTGCGAGAAAAATTCAAAAAACTACGGACAACGTTGGACTACGGTGACGTCACGCACTGTGCGGCGCGACATTTGTTTCCGAAAAATAACCACTAATTTCCAAAAAAATTTTAAAATGACTTCAGCATAACGTTTTTATCAGTGGCGGCTTGTCAGGTGAGGCAGATGAGGCAG
>SSSI01005819.1:0-12729 GCA_004796505.1 Oryzaephilus surinamensis
ACCTAGTTATGCACTTAAAAAAATGTTACAAATTAACAATAAAATTAAATTTATACTGATACACATACATATATTGTAACAAAATAAAAAATAATTTGTTTAAATAAATTCGTTTCAACTTATGCAGCTAATAATGCGATAAGTAAATTTTCTGGTTTCTAAATAAATTAAATTAATTTTTTTGTTCGTTTTCATAGATTTCAATTGTTTCTACTTTATTTTTGGTACTGTTTTAAAATTTGTATTTTATTTTATTTCATATCTTAGGGGTCGATTCTTGACTTTCGAATGATAAAAAATCGTATTTTTTTGTCACCTAAGGTTGGCAACATCTATTCGAAATCTGAATTCTATTGGTCCAAGCAGTAGAAAATGCATGTTTTAATCGAAATTTTATGCATTTTGACATTTGTCATTCATAAATTCGAACGAAAATTCTACCGTACGAAAGTCAAGAATCGACCCCTTAATAAATAATAATTATTTTGAATCATTGTTCAAAGCTGTTTCTTTTTGTTATTTAGAAAACTTGTTCGTTAATGTTCTTTTCTACTTTTTATACAATTAATTAAATCATTTTTATTAGAAAAAAATCGATGTACATTATATAAAAATTAAATACAGTACAGTTCTTGAGAAAACGCTTGTCCTCGAACCTAAAAAAAAATTTCGCTTGCGTGGCATCTCTCGGGGGCTAACGCCCCCTGTACCCCCCGCTACACTTTCCATCATCTGCCTAACCATTTCAAATGACCACGAGCCGCCACTGAATATATTTATATTGAAAGTACTTTTTCCTTATATTTATTTAGGTTAATATGGTTTAATTACATGCAATTGCATTTTATGTACTCCTAAATGTTTATTATTCGTTGGGAGAGCTATTTTGCTCCAGTTTTTTGGTACTACAAATCCGGTTATTTGCCACCTTTGCAAATTTTCTAAAATTATTATATGTATTTGATACAAAAATAAAATTACTAGTTAGAAAAAATGTTGTTTGGTGGGCTTCTTCGTGGTTAATCATCATCATCTTCATCTTTTGCATCTCTTTTTATATTATTATATTTATTTTCCTGTTTATTTCACAAACATTAACGCAGCCTCCTACTATCTTTCAACTTTTTTTAAATGTTTACTTAGTGCTTATAGTTCACATCTCGAGTACTTTGCTTATTTCTGTGTAAAGCACGCTTGAGTGCAGTTGTTTTTCTTTTAGTTCTTCCAGTATTATTATTTTATTAAGTCTTTATTTTCAAATTTTTTTTCGCTTTTTGGATTTTAAAATGACCAGCTATAGTAGCTTTTTCGGGGGTGAGTTTTAACAAATTCATTATACATAATACTTTTTTTTTGTTTCTTTCTCGCAATTTTCCATTCTTGCATCCAGTGATTAATTTTCTTTTATTTGATTTACTTTTTATTGCACCTGTTTTTCTATAATTTTATGTAAATTCCAATTATTTATTCTGAATATTTTGCGTATAAAAGGTTGAGTAAATGGTAAATGCATTCTTTTTTTAAATTATTCACCTTGAATATTTTCTCATCAATATTGTTGTAAAATGCAAAAATTCTAAAAAAATTAGCGAAAATATTTTATAATAAATTAAATTATCTATTAGGTATATGTATATTATGTAAATATGCAAAAAAAACTTGTT
The DNA here is from genome assembly GCA_004796505.1 of Oryzaephilus surinamensis. Taxonomy (NCBI): domain Eukaryota; kingdom Metazoa; phylum Arthropoda; class Insecta; order Coleoptera; family Silvanidae; genus Oryzaephilus; species Oryzaephilus surinamensis. Next base: position 1,665 of record SSSI01005819.1, read on the forward strand.
TTTAAAAATGTGTTAATAGTTAAACAACGAATTTATTGATGTTTAACTAAAATATTACATAAAATTTGTTCAACTACTGGAAAATTAACAATTTACCATTTTTGATGAAAGAAAAATTTGTTATAAATAATAAAATTATGTACGTGCGCGTGTTGCGAATATAATTAAAATTTTCCAATGTGAGTCATAAAAAAATCATTACATGAAAGGCCTAAAGTGGTAATAAGAATTTTCATAATTTGTTACCTTGATCGGAATCGCCAATTTAGGAATAATACAGTTTTTTTTTTGATATTGTTTTTTTTTCAATATAAAATCATTTTGCCGTCCAACCTATCATTCATATCACTCGAATATAAAGCATTTTTTATGCGTTTAATTGTTAAAGACTTCCTTGACATGGTAACAAAAGTCTCCACCTTCCTAATGTGAAGGTTAAAAATGTATTTAAACAAATATTTTTCTTAGAATGTAGAGGCGTTTAATAGGAACAGATCCAGAATTGTCGAGAATAGTCGAATTTTGATTGTTGGATCGATAAAAAATCAATAACATATGTTTTTAAATGGTGTATTAAAAAAATTGAAGAAAATTAATTTGTATGCATCTTAATACACCTTTAAAACATCATAATAAATTGTTTTAATGTCATGACATTGATGTTAGATTATATAAAAAAGTATCCAAACGGAATGCAAAATAAATACAACATTTGAATAATAATTATATAAAACATAATACATCACAATAAAGTGTTTTTACATTGAAAGATCCGGTTTTTATTAAGATTTTTCAGATATATTACAAGTACACTGAGTTAAGATCAATTTTGAAAGTTGTAGGAAAACTATAATGTCTTTTTGTCCTATTTTTTATATAAAAAACAATATATGTAGGCAATAGTATACAGGTGATAATAATTAAATGTAAATAAAACGTAAATATAAGTAAGTGGGATGATTTGTAGGTGTGTAGGATGAAATTTTTTATATACTGTTTACAATATTTAAATGAGTCGAAAGATTTATTATGAAAATTGCCGAGAAAGATACAAAAAATGAAAAAAAATTGATAACGATTCAAATCAATTCCAGCTTATTCCAATGATTATAATATCAATTTGAATCGATTGGAAGACGATTTTTCACGTCACCGTCTAACAGGTACGTGCCTTTTTCTTTAAAACAATGAGTTTCACACCTAAAAAGTGAAAAACAACAAAAAAAATGCCTTTATTCTAGTTTGATTACATAAGTTTTTTATTAAGAACAAAAAAAATAAACTTTGACATTGACATTGTAATTGGCTGATTTCATTGTTTACCAACAAAATTTATAAATAGCCCATTATACAATATTTATTATAAATATATGTGCATGTTATTCAATCTTTTTTTTTTTCGTTTTTGCATGTAGATGTTTTGGAATTGGATGAAGATGAAGACGATAATTATTTTCGTCCATTTTATAAAACGAAATATCGTACGAAATATTCATCTAGTAAGTAAGATTTTATTAGGACAGAAAAAAATAATGCTACTTTTATGTAAATAAGTCTTTTGTGTGGGTTTATTCCACCGTTATATATAAAAATAAGTAGAAGAATGTTGTTGATGATGGAACGAAAAACATTCATTTAAACATAAGCGCAAGTTTTCAAAATTTTGGTCCAGTTCTGAACGAATACAGCTTTTGTCTATTTTTCTTTGCACTTTTTTATATTTTTTTATATATGTTTTTGCACTTGCATGTATAATTGTGTGCTTTTTCTTTTTTTTGTGTGTGTCCGCTTATCTAGTTGGTAGTAATGCTTCTTCGTCCAACGACACCCTATGGGACCATTTGCACTCTAGACGGCTTAGTGAGGCTGGTCTTAGTGGACATTCAGGTAGATTTAGTCCCACATACATCATTAAAACCAATCAATTTTTATGGCAAATTGATGAATATAAAGTTGTTGTTCAATTTTAGATAACAGTGCAGTATTAACAGAAGATACTGACAGTTTTATGATCGGCCAAAGAGTGTGGGTTGGTGGTACAAAACCGGGCAAAATTGCATTTATTGGTGAAACACAATTTGCACCCGGTGAATGGGCTGGTATCGCTTTGGACGAACCAATTGGTACGAATTCAAACTAATTTTCTCCTGTTTTAATTCAAAACGAAATATTGGTTGTTTTTTTAAGGTAAAAATGATGGTTCCGTTGGTGGTGTAAGATATTTTCAATGTGAATCGAAAAAAGGTGTATTTTCACGTTTAACACGTCTTACAAGAGAACCAGTAGCACAACCAGAAATGGGTTCTGGTGATACATTCATTTATACAACACCAACAAATAATGGTGTACGAAAAAGTCCAATATCGCCAACTGGTAGTACACGAAGTTTATTAAAATCTCCAATGTCAATAAGTAAACAAACAAATATTGAATAATTATTTGTAAACAAGTTGTAAAATTGTTTGTTTATCTTATTTAAGGTGGTTCGAATACAAGTTTGGCATCAAATGTAACACATGTTGATTTTAAAATTGGCGATCGTGTTATTATAAAGAGTAGTCAAGGTTCTAAAGTGGGTACAGTACGTTATATTGGTTATACGGATTTTGCACCTGGCGAGTGGGTTGGCGTTGAATTGGATGATCCACGTGGTAAAAATGATGGTTCAGTTGAAGGGAAAAGGTTGATAATTTTGGAAAATTCCATAAAAAATTGTACGATTTGAATTTTTGATTTGAAATTTTTAGATATTTCGATTGTCGTCCAAAGTTTGGTTTGTTTGCACCAATATCGAAAGTCAGTAAATCACCATCGAAAGTAAAACCAAATGCTTGTCAAATACATTCTGGTGGTGGTGGTGGTGGTTTGCCACCAACTGGTTTAAGACGTGTCAATTCAAAGGAATCATTAACGTCTTTAACTAGTGCAGCCTCCAGTGTTAATAGACGGGTAAGATTGGGAGTTACGTCTTTAAGTCCCGTTAAGGTACGTTGAGGGGTGTTTAAAAAACAGAATTAGGCTAAATAAAACACACACCAATCAACATTGTACCGGGTAGTAGTTAAAAAATATTTAATTTTGGTGGTTGATTTTTGCATGAATATTTTGTTTTTACTAATTTTAGTTTGTTGGTTTGTGTTTAATTTTTAATTTTAAGTTATTAAAGTTTTTTTTGTGTGTTTTTGAAACTAATAAAATGTTTGGAATTGTTTTTGTTTTATTCCTGTTTGACCGAATCAGAAGGTTCCTACAAAAACCTCGACAACAACGCCATCTTCTTTACAATTACCGACAAGAGCTGCTCTGCAGGTAACCTACTGATTTTACCCTCAAATGGATGTGAAATTTGTTTTCTATCATCATTCAAGTAGCAAAAATACAGCAAAAGGCTTTAGCTAGGGCTTAACTCTACGATTTAACTATAAAAAAGCTTAAATTGAAGCGAATATAAATATTATACTAAAGTATTTATATATTTAAAATGTTTATTTTATTTTTTTTGTTAATTCTTTTTGTTTGTAATAAGTTTTATATTTTTTATTTAACATTGTTGTAAAAATTTATTAATAAAAGTTGCTTTCTAGAACATTTCCTTATTCTCCCCTATTATTCATATCCCTAAAACGATTTCGATTTAGTTTGTTTTTATAAAATTTAAATTGATGGGCTGTAATTTTGCTACTAAATGATGACAAATAGAAAATAGCCCTTATAAATGAAATGTTCATAATTGTTTTTAATGAATTTAGGAAGAACTAAAAGAAAAACAACTGCACATTGAACAATTGTTGAAAGAGCGTGATTTAGAACGTGCTGAAATAACAAAAGCAGCTAGTCAGGCAGATGAAGCTGAAAGAAAATTAATTATTGTTCAACAAGAATTTGATAAAGTATTATAATTTCGGTTTAATATTTAATGAAACATTAATTGTTTGCGTTTTTAGTATCGAAATGAATGCGAATTAACGTTACAAGAGCATATGCGTTTGTTTAATAAATTGAAAGAAGATAGAAATGATTTAGAAAATCAATTAGACGAAGAGAAACGTAAAAATGAGGATTTGCAATTTAAGTTTGAAGAGGCCGATTTGGCTAAAAGCGATGCAGAGGTATTTAAACGCAGTTATTTAATTTATTTAGTTATTGTAATAGATAAAAACATTGATTGATTTAATTACAGGCTAAATTATTAATAAGCACTGTAAGTTATTAAATGTTTGTTGTGATTTTTGTGTGTTTTTATTTTAATCTTAAAGTAAAATTCCTAAAATTAACATTGTATTTTTCCTATTTAGAGTTTAAATGAAGGACATTTAGGGAAAGTTAAAGAATTGGAAAAACTTCTTGAAGATGAACGTAAAAAAATTGAAACACTTGAAACTGAAGCAAATAAACTGTTTGAGACTGAAGAAAATTTAATAAAAGCCAATGAAGAAATTGCCACTTTAAGGAATATTTTAGAACAATCAAAAGGAAAAGAATCCAGTTTGGAAGCGGAAACTTTAAAAACAAACGGTTTGTAGAAAAATTTTAGTTAAAAATATATTTATAGATTTTTTTTAGATGTTATTGTTAATCTTAAGAAGGAATTAGAGGAAGCATTAAGTAAATTAAAGGATAAGGAAGCAAATATTGAAATAGTATCTGTTCAAATAAACGACTTAAATTCACAAATTGATTCTCTAAAAACACAATTAGCAGAAAACAACAATTCTTATACAAACTTAAAACAAAATAGCGAGGAAAAAGATAAAGAAATAACAAGTTTAAAAAGTAATTTACAACAAATACAACAAGAATTTGAAGAGAAAATTAAACATATTGAAACATTAGATTTGGCTAAAACAAATTTAAATAAAGAATTAGAACAGATGAAAATGCAATTAAGTGTTAAATCTTTGGATATTGAAAATGCTTTTGAACATATTAAATCAAAAGATGATTTAATCAATCAATTACAAAATAATTTACAAAGTAAAGAAAAAGAATTGGAACAGAAATCATTTGATTTGCAACAATATCAAAGTAATTTAAGTGATTTGGAAAGAAATTTGAAAAATGAATTGGATCAATTGAGAAAAACAGATATTAGTAAAACTAGTGAAATTGAACAGTTGAAAAAACAATTAGAAGGTGAAATAGCAACTAAAGAAGAAAAATTGAATGAAAGTCGTACTAACATTGAAAGTAAAATTAAAGAAATCGAAAATCTTCAAAAAGAATTGCAAGAATTAAAACAGAATAATGAACTGATTAACAATCAATTGCAGGAAAAGTTTAAAAATGATTTAATTGAAAAAGAAAACCTTATTCAACAACTCAAAAGTAATATTGAGGAACAAAATGGAAAGTTGTTGAATTCTGATAGTTTAGTGAAACAATTACAGCAAGATTTAATACAATATAAAGAAAACCATGAAAAACTAGCAGGGGAATTGGATTCATTAAAGAAACAAAACGAAATAAATTTAACTAACAAAGATAATGAAATTAAAGTTCAACAAGAAATTGTAAAACAAAAAGATGTTTTAATACAATCATTACAAACTGAATTGCAAACAACAAAATTAGATTTAGAATCAGTATCGAAAAATTTACAAAATTATCAAGCAAATTTAAGTGATGTTGAAACAAATTTGAAAAAAGAACGTGATGAAATACTTGACTCGCTTAAAAATAAAATTGTTGAATTTGAGGAAGCGAAAAAAGATTTATTGGATAAAATTAATCAAAAAGATGGTGAACTAGAAAGCACAAAAACTGAATTAATCACTAAATCCGATGTTTATGATAAATTGTGTAAAGATTTTGAAGATTTTCGTGTTTCGGTTAAAAAACAAATAAAAGAAACCAATGAAAGTTATGGAAAAGAACTTGAAGAGAAAACAAAGAAAATTGCAATATTTGAACAGAATATAAAAGAACGTGTTGAGGAAATTCGCGGTCTAAATACAGCATTAGACAATTCAAAAGCAAATATTTCGGAAAAAGATCAAAACTTGGAACTTTTGCTAGAAGAATTGAATACATTTAAAAAATTAAACGAAACAAATCAAGAAAATATTTCTCAAAGTACAAAAGATGCTCAACAATTAAAAGATGAACTAGTTAATAAGAATAAAGAAATTGAAGTATTACGTAGTGAAATCGATAAATTGAAACAAAATTGTGATAATATAGCTAGTGACAATAATAATAATTTACAAAAAGCTACCGAAACAATAAATGAAAAAGCACAAATTATAAATAAGTTAGAATTAGAATTGAATGAAACAAAGACTAATTTATCTAAAGCAAATGATGATTTAAATCAATATAAAAATAATTTCAATGAATTAGAAATTCAATTGAAAAAGGAACGTAATGAACTTGAGGCAAATTTAAATGGAAAAATTATTGATTTGGAAAATATTAAACAAGAATTTACACAAATTGTTAGTCAACGGGATAAAGAATTAGAGGAAGGAAAAAAGAAAATTTCTCAACAAGATGAACATATTAAAAAACTAGAAAATAATTTGGAAGAGTTCAGAAAAAGTGCCGAAGGTTCAACAGTAGAGATTCATAATAAATACAGTCAAGAATTGAAAGAAAAAGATGCTAAACTTTCCGTTTTAAATGGAGAATATGAAGAGAAAATAAAAATATTAGACGAAACTGCACAAAAACTTGCCATAATGGAAAAAGATTTTATTTTAAAGGATGACGAATTAAAAAACAAACAGGTTGAGCTTGATTCAATAAAAATACAATTTTCTGAAAAAGAAGGGAACATTGAAAGTCTAACAAAAGAAATAAATGCCTTAATAAAATCAAATGAAGAGTACAAAAACAAGATATCATTAGATGAGAAACAGTTAAAGGAGTTAGTTGATGTTAAAAATAAATTAGAATTAGATTTAAAAACAGTTACCAGTTCTGAAAGTGATTTTACAACGAAATTTACACAATTAAATCAATTGTTGGAGGAAAAAGAGAGAAATATACAAAATATAACAAAAGAATTCAAGGAAAAGCTTAACAAAACTGAGGAAAATTTGAAAGAACAAGTAAATAAAAATAGTTTACTAGAACAGCAGGTTATTGAATACAGTAGCAAACAAATTTTAACTGAAAACTCCATGTTGTCTAATAATAAAAAAGTAGAAGAACTTCAAAAAGAATTAGCATTCATTAGAAACAAATTAGCTGAAAAAGAAAAGGAATTGGAAAACCGTAATGTTGAAATTAAGAAACTGAAAACCAGTTCAAATGGCGTCGAATCAAATCCCGTGAGTTTTTTTCCATTTAAGTTCATTTAACTAACACTTTTATTTTTTTTTTCTTTTGCACTAACATTATTTTCTGCATGACTTTTATTTTATTTTTAAAAAACTCTATAGGCTCAATCTAACAACCAAAATAATGATTACAAGCAGTTACTTGAAGAGAAATTGTTTGCCGAAAATCAAGTACAATTCTTGAATTCGATCATATGTGATATGCAGAAAAAGAACGAAGAACAGAAAGCGAAAATTGAAATTTTGGAGTCCGGTTACACGTCACAAGCTGCAGATGAACTTATAAAGTGAGAAAGTAATAGAAAAATTCCATTTAAGTAGTTTCAAATGTGTGTGTCTTTTTAGGATGGGCTTTAAAACTGGAGCCAAACAACCAGCTCCACGAATGTACTGTGATATTTGCGAAGAATTCGATTTGCATGAAACTGAAGATTGCCCAACACAAGCATCTGATGACGTTGTTGTTGAAAAACCGGAAGGATCCAAAGTAAAACCACCGCCCAGACCTTATTGCGACTTTTGTGGAGGTATTTTCACATCACTGATTTATACATTATTTAGTTAAATTACTAATTAATTTTATGAATTTAGTGTTTGGTCATACCACAGAAGAATGTACAGAAGATAACGAATATTAAAATTGTAGCCTAATTGTTGTAAAAAGTATTTATTCTGTTTTATTAACATTTATTTGGTTGATTAAATTTAAATTAAACATATTTTTGTTAAATTGTATTTTTTATTATTAGTCTAAACCTTCTTTCTTCTGTTTTATTGCTTCCTGAAACCAAAATGTCCTTGTAATTTTTACTTAAGTGAATTTTAGTTTCTTTTTTACCTCGAATCTTTCTTGAAATAGAGACAATTCAGAGATTAAATCAGTTATAGCATGTGTTAAAGCGTCTTGCGGTGTATATTCTGAAGTTGTTTGAATTCTCAACACGAATTTATGCTCCAAAGGATGCGGTAGCTTGTAACCGGCAAATAAAACATTTGGATCCTTCAACAATTGACTAAAAAGGATAGTTTTAGTGATACGAATTTAAATTAAGAAGCATATACTTTCTAATCATGTTTCCCAAAGTGTGATCCTCCTTATTTATTGTAAAAATAGCAGCATTTGGTACTTTTGTGTCTTGTTCGCGAATAATCCTAAAATTTTAGGTTAGGTTAAATCAAATTATTTAATTAAACTTTTACGTACTTCTTTTCACCATCATAAAGTAAAAACGATTCAAATGTTGGTGGAGCATTCATTTTTTTTAATTAATAATAAATAATAGTAATTTTTAAAAAAATATCGCATTCAACAACAAACTAGTTATGTCAACACCAAATTGACATTTGTCAGAAGTGCAGTTATCTGTAAAAAATCTAAAATGGTGAGAGGCGTTGTTCAAAGAAAATTTTAAACAAAAATCATTCTCAACAACAATTCCAATGTGTAATATATCTGAAATTGGATCATTTCCATTACCCTAAAGAATAGCATGCATTTTTGCAGGTAATAGAAACGTAAATGGTAATAGAAAGTTTGGACAATAGACAGACGAACAGCCCTCTCAGTTTTTCTATCTTTCGGTACACATCAGGTCAGTGTGCGCGTGTTAGTCGTGGTGGTTGGTAGTTAGTAGAAGAGAATATTCGTCGTAAAAAATGGCGGAAGCCACAGGTGCATCAACTGTAAATCCAAATGCAGAAGTTGTCCGAGGACAGGTATTCGAAGTGGGGCCCCGCTACACGAATTTGGCATATATCGGAGAAGGCGCCTACGGAATGGTCGTGTAAGTAGCCACCCTTTACAGAAAAAACCCATTTTAATTACATTTCATAGCCATTTCTAGATAGAATCTATTTACAAAATAAATGCAACGCCCAATATTGAATTTTCTAAATGGAAATATGTCTTTTGTTTAAACGAAACAAATCAGACCTTTATGTGGCAATTAACTTGTGCAAACAATTAGAGTGAAAGAGGTTTTTATGTTTCAAATTGAATTTTGAGGTTAGATCCTTGTGTAATCAATTTGTTGGGCAATATTTGTCGGTTGATTGCTTTTCCTGCCTTTTTTTACTCTTTAAATACGTACGTACAATTCTTATCGTTTTATATAGGAAAAATCACTTGTGCAAAAATAATTTTTCACCCCTCAAGAAACATAAAATATACAAACTCAATTCAAGCAAATAAGATAACAGTTATTATGTAAATACGTAAATGTTTTTTTTTTTCTATTCCTTATTCAGCAAACGGTAATGTTGTTTTAATATAAAGTTATTAACATTTCAAATGGGAACATTTACAAGAAATTTACTTTTACAATTTTTGTATGAATAATTAAGCATAAAAGTTTGCTGGCACTTTTTCAAAAAAAAATACAATATAAAATATACAAGTATATTATTGCAGGGAAACGTGATACGAATATAAAAAAAAGTTATCAGTATTGATTAAATGAAAATAAAAATACAAAATACAAAAAATTGTTCACTAATAAATAAAAACATTGTACGGAAAAATTGTGGTGCCATGATTAAAAATGGCTAATATAATGGAGTAAAAATAAAATTACCTATTAATAATATTGATTGCGGGTATAAAGTGGTAAATATTAACAGTATCGTCTTTCTAATAATACATAAAATAGTTGGCATATCATTACATTGTATTGAGAATAATTGCTATACTCTGATGCATTTTAGTTTACTCAGTAAATTTTACAAATTAATGGCATTTATGTATGTTGTGTTAATTGTTTGTTGGAATATGAAAAGTTTGTTTTTGTTGGCGACTAAACTTACATAAAAAGTTCACAGTATAAAATAAAGTAATAAACTTTCATCATTTTAATGTTACGAATTTTATACACAAAATTGTTTTCAATAGAAATACAATTTCAACGACGAATTTTATTACCTTCAACAACGGGGGTTAAATCTAATATTTTATTTTACAGGGTGTTCATTTGAGCACTCTAAATATTTTGATATTTGATGATTTGTTACATAATCAGTAATTTCAGAGGTTAATTTTAACCCCTAGCGCCCTCTATGTTCTGTAGCAAATCATCACGGAATTTTAACAGGAAAAGGTGTCATGTGACGTCTCGTTTAAAAGGTCTTTTAATTATCTGAACAACGGTGTCATTTTTTTTGCAATCTACATTGTCATTTTTGAGATATTAGGAAAAAGCTCCATAAAAATGAAGTTGTTTTGCAATTTTTCGAAAACAACACATTCAAACAAAAAATTGTTAGAAATTATTCAACACCCTGTATAATATGCGAATATTTATCCAGCTATTACAATTTATATCCTTGAAATAATAGATAAAATATGCTAACAATTTATATTTTCTACTTTTAATTGTTCTTTTAATTTGATAAGATAATAGTTTTAAAAGTTTGTTTGAAATTGTTAAAACTTAAACAATGTTTAACCACAATTTCCGTACAAAAAGTTCCATTGAGGACATAAAGTTTTACAATTTCATTTGATTTTTTGTGTAAAATTTAAATTGATTTTTAATTTTTTACAAAATTTTAATTAAAAAGTTAAATTTATAATTTAATGTAAACAAAACGTTTTAAAATAATTGAAAATTTCAAATACAATAAATGTTTGATTATTTTTGAATTACTAATAAAAACTAATTTTCCATTAATTTTATAAAAAAATTTAATACAAATTTATACCTATTAATTAAATACAAAATCTGCAATCACATTTTATAGGTTATACATAAATAATGTTTTGTATAATTGAACTAATTTATATTTTATGA
>SSSI01005824.1:0-22183 GCA_004796505.1 Oryzaephilus surinamensis
TGTGTAGATAGCTTCTTATGCATACATAACAAAACTATATACATATATATTTATAAGTTATTGTATAATAACTCTTAACATGAAAACTGAATAATGAAGCGAAAAATGCTATTATTCTTATATTATTGACACATGGCAAACAAATCATTAGTTTCTGTTTCAAGTAATTTATTTAAAATTGTATATTTATATAAACGAAGCTACTATTATATTGTTAATTGTAAATTATAATATTTCTAGAACTGGAACGATTTACTACATAATAAATTGATTTTAAATTATACATGTTTATCTACAAACATATAGATATATGCATGTACACAAATATGTACGAGTTTATGAGCTGAAAAGTTGTTTATCAATATGTACATATATGAAAAGAGTAATATCGAAATTAACGTTTATTTAAATATTTAATTAAAATTAAATAATTAGTAATATATAAATAGTATTTCGAAATATTTATTTTGGACACTTTTTCTACAATGAATCATACTTATTTTTCTATCTTTTTATAAATACTTTGAAATTTTCTAAATTTTGGATTTAATCTTCTCTTAGCTCCATTACGCATCAGAAATTCTAAGAATTCTAACGTTACTCGAACTACTCCTCGCCAAAAAGATTCACATCTTCGATTAGAGTCCAGCATTTTCATTTTCTCTTTTTTACCTAGCCTAAAATAATATGGTACTTGTGAGTTTGGACTACGATTCCTTGGAGCTGCAGTGGGATCAGGCCCTGGTATTTTATTTGATGGTCCTTTAAGATCTCGGTCAAGATTCGCCTTTGTAACTACTTTAATTTCTTCCGTTTGAGATTGGTTTTTACTCCCTTCTGTTGAGTTCGGCGACGTAGAACTTATTTCTAAATTCTTTTTGGTAGTCGCGTTATTGTCATTGAATTGAGATTCTTTTTCTGTATCTTCTGGTTTTGGCCTAGGCCATGGAGGAAGTTTTCTTATACTTTTATTTTCTGGAGTAATTTTATCATCATCTTCAGATTCCTTTTCTTTATTCTTCTCAATTTTGTGGTTATTGTGTATGCCATTTTCTGGAAGAATTGTATTCTCCTCTGGTATAATTTTATTATGATTTTCAGACTCCTTTTCTCTATGTTCCTCAATTTTGCCGTTTCTACTATATATTCCATTTTCTGGAGAAATTGTCCTTAGACTCTCCTTATTAATTTCAGGACTTTTGCTTATTTGTTCTGGGGGAGAGTATTTCTCTTCACTGTCTTTACTTTTATCATTTTTATTCACATTATCTTCTGAAGGAGTATTCGTTTTATCATCTTCATGGTCACTGTAATGACCTTCATGTCGAGGATTTATGTCTTCGTCGCCCGTGTAATGATCTTCTTGTGGAGCATTTGTGTCTTCATTACTTTTATGTAAGTTTTCTTCAGAATTTTTTCCATGGCTGTTTGATCCGTCATCATCAGTGCCATCTTCAGATGAACCATTTTCAGGCGAACCATTTTCTATCTCGTTCGATTCGAGATCAAGACTGTTGTCGCCACCAGAACCGTCATCTATCTCGTTCGACTCACCACTAGCACTGTTGTCTTTTGGTGAATTTGGTGTACCTGCAGTAAACCCAAATTAATTTTTATCTATTTTGTTTTATTTTTCATTTAAAAAATAACAAATGTTTATATAATATGTAAATAATGAAACGATAGAAAATTATTGCTTCATTCTAAATTGCATTTAAAAAATTGATATAAAAACCCATTAATTATAAAAGTTCCTTATCTTCTATATGAAATATGTATTTAAAGAAATGTATAATATGTTCTTTAATTCTGGTACAATATGATTTAGCTCTATATTTAAGAATTTCTGGATCACCTTCATGAAGACTTGGATCTTCAGTGTAAATTTCTTCACTTGATTTCAAGTCTTTTGGCGTGTAAGTAGAAATACATTCTGGATTTCTGGCTATTTGATCTTCTTCAAATGTATTAGGAGGACTTTTTCTTCTATTTGTATGCGATGTCTAAATGGAAAAATTATAAATTGGAATTGATTTTAAATAACGAATTGTTATTACAATTTACAAGTTAACCAATTTTGATTAAAAAGCATTTATCAAACTTACGAATACGAAATTGGTTAATGTGCAAGTTGAAATTTATATGTAAATAATAGTAATTTGTGTTTTTTACCCCCATAAGAAAAAAAACTAAAAATAGTAAAAGAAAATGTAGGGTTTTCCACATGGCACTTATAACAACTAATTTGTTTTCAATAAAAATAGATGAATTACGAAATTATTAAAAATCATTGCTTCATTATTGCAATTCGGCATATTTCCGGGTGATTACAGTTTTATTATTCCTGATGTTATGTTTATAGTTAATTTAATCATAATTGCAAACTAATATTTTCATTTAAAATTTATTAATAATTCCTGACATACCTATGCATGTGGGAACATTTGTTTAAATCTATTGTTATACAATTTTTTGTTCAACAATTACATTAATAATAAAATATAATTGATAGCAGATAATTTGTATAAAGCACATACATCTACTTGTTTTAATCTTGATAATAAAAGCATTATTGTGTGAACTTTCATTTTCTTTTCGTATATGCTGTATTAAAATTTTTCATTCCAGTGCATTTTTCCCACATAAGTGTTATTGCATCAGTAATTATATCAAAGCAAACAATTACTCTTGTTGTATCTAACATTCTAGTAGGAGTCAATGTTAAGACCTCTTCTTATACACATTATTAGTGAACCAGTGGGACTATCACGATCTTTTCCCCAATGATGGTTCTGTTCATATTACCGTGAATATTGTGGACGGTATATTGTGGTGGACTCATTGTTGTCTGCTCAACGACCCATGTACAACAACCATCCTCGAGGTCATGGGTTACTGTCACACAACTAGAAAGAACCCACAAAACTGGCCCTTGCTTGAACAACGAACATATTTTTATTAAATGATTACAGATCATTGGCATCCGGAACTCTTTCATAATAATTTTCAATAAGCTCTTCGACATACATATGAGACAGATTCGTTACGGTTTGAATGGCAAAAAACGGTTTTTATACACTTTATCTTTAAAATCTTGTTCGGTCAATAAAAGGTTAGTCCATCCATAAATTGTTCTTTGTGTCTATAGATTTTATTACCACACAAATTTTCAAGTTAAATCGTCGGCATGTGTAATGTGGTATTCATGAGTAGTTTTGTAAAATTTTTGACTGTATAAAATGTCTAGGAATTTCTTATAGGTTAGAATAAAAGTAGGTATATACATTAAACTGTTATTTACAATTTGTTGATATCTATTATTCTTAAATCATTTTCCAACCACTAGAAGTAATTATACGTCCTGAGGTTCACAAGTATAGCAGCAGTTAAAGTAACTAGAGGCAAATCACATATCTTATTGCAAATAGTAATAATGCAGCATGGGAATCAAATGCTGGTACAAATCCATCATAAGACCACCTCTGGCTACAATATCATACGTTTCTTTTCAAGCAAACACCAAACAATCGAAGAAATTGCTGCTTTATAGTGATCAGTCATTTAACAAAAACTGCAAAATGTAATTTAATAAGGCGTAAGAGGAAATATTACGTTACTGCATTATGGCTTCTTGAATATTATTGTGTTTAGGATTTTTTTTCGAAAAAATTCTCTTCGATTATTTATTACTTTGTGTGCATATATGGGCATAAGTCAATTAATTACATTTCTTGTGTACGATGGAATGATTCTTTGTTTGATAATGCAAATTTATATTGTTTATAATAACGAAAAATGAAAGTAGGAAAGTCTATTAACAATATTTACAGGAATGAACTGTCCGGTAGGTACAAGAAGTTATGAAATTTGGAGAATTAATTATATATTCAAAGAATCTTTTTTCCAATATACCAATTATTATTTAAGAACCTTTATTAAAAACATAGGACTGCGGAATAACACCTATAATTTTAAATTTCTTTTATTGATTTTGTGGTTCTCTAACCAAATTAAAGTGCCTATAATAATTATATTTTATACTTTATAACCCGTATGGCAAGAATTTGGATTGTAATGTACTCGCTTAATAGGCACACCTTATGATACTTTGTATTTATACAGAAAAAAAAACGACACCGATACATTTCCCTTATAATTAATGTTTTAATTATTGCACATAAGTAGGTGTTCTGCAATTATATTTAGTTATAATTGTTGGAAATCCTTGAAGTACTGAAATTTGAGTTCAATAACATATTAGAGGTGTATATGATAGCGGGTACGACTTCATACATATTGTAAATAAAATATCGCTGCAGGTGTAATTTACAGGTTATAAATAAGGTTTTTAACTTTTAAAGAAAATGTACACTTATAATAACCTGTGTATAGGTTGTTATGTGAATTTTACAACTTCAATTTCAGTTTATTACAAAAATTACGCACTCATAATGAAGATACTAAAATATAAAGTAATTAATAACATATTGATGGAAATGCTAGTATCATCATATGGTAGCAATTTTATAATAAAAAGAGTAATATAAATGTAATTATGTATTTGGTTAAAATTTTTAGGAAAAATACACAAACATGTGCCCATATAAATCAATTTATATTAAACTAAAAAAATCTCCTAACTGTCAGTATTAGACATTTGTTTTATTTTGTATACTTTTTTAATCCAGAAATGTGTTTATTTCTATTTCAAGGAAGTGTGCAAACACTGTGAAAATTTCAACTTTTGTGCCAAACCGCAATTTGACACCCACAGAATAATTCGCCAACTCAGTAATTTTACAAATAAAAATTGTGATTTAATGATATATATAAAATTATTGTTATAGTTTGTTTGTATGAAATAAACTAAATTAAAATTTAATGTATCCTATAAATACTTATTGCAGTTTTATACTACAAACTACCATTTATTTCAAAAAAAAATATAAATCCTTTTTATGTATTATTTCCATTATAACCAAGTGTTCGAAAAGCACGTGTTTAAGTATAGCACAAGGTATTGGAACTTTTATTGGAATAAACTAATAAGTAATTGGATTAAAGTAATAACATACACGTGGGCATGAGCTTCAGTCGATTTGTTCTTCAATAATATTTCATTACAAACAAAATATTTATTTAATCTATATAATTTTTAGTGCTAAAAATAACGTTATTAAATTATTACGTGTTTTATATTGTGTCTGTTAATGTCAGACAATAAGTACCTAGGTACTAATGGAAGGAGCATATGGTAGATGTATTTAAGATTAGCCACTATATTAATATTACAATTATTATATCTGTATAATTTATATTGAAATGGGTCAACATTTTTACTTTATCTTTACAAACATATGATTTAAGCAGATTCGACTTTAATGCGTAAATCGTCCATTAATAATATTAGATATAAAAGTCTCATAAACTCATTTTAAGCAAATGTTGAATTTAATAACTACTTTCTTCAAGTTCCTCATTTAGCATAATTTTATTTAAAGATGCTATCGCATACATATACTTTTATTTGTAATTTTTTATATACTATTTAGTTACCACGTACACATTTTTATTATACATTGTGTGACTTTAATTAAACACAAAGCACATGCCGATCTAACAAATTAGAATAGAAGAAAAACGTGACCTATAATAAAAGGTGTACGTTTGTAATTAAATTATTATTATTTGAAATGAACTTCCTATGAAAGAGGTAATTGTTACAATACTGACATATAAATGTAATGCAAGAAAAAGTGTACAATTACATTAAACAAACTTAATTATTCAATTATTATAAAAATGTTTAATGTGGCTGGCAAATTACTGCACGATTTTATTTCAAGAATCGTATTATCATTAGGAAAATATTGTTTTTACTCGTTCGCGAATGTAGCAATATTCAACATTCACATATAATAATATTGTTGACTTCTTTAGTGTGCATGGAATAGTTTGCAAAAAAGTTGTTTTATGCCTGATAAATTCGGATATATTCTTATTGATATTCAAATGGTTGCATATTGTCCATAAATTTTTTCAATAAAACTGTCTAAGTGTGTAAATCCTGTGTTCCATAACAATTATTGTAGACATTTTACAGAGCTTATCATAATAAGAGAAAAATTATTTAGTTTCCACATTTTTTAAATCGCTTATATATCTTTTTGCGGTTCATTAATAAAACTTCACTGTTATATAGCAGGAGTGAAATAACGGCTAATTCGGTGACACAAGAAAACATACCTTCTCTATTAAAAACGAAAATAGAAAAATGTTAAGAATACAAAAGAATTTAATTTGCATTTTATTTAAATGTACGCTTAATATTGAAATAAATCAAGTAAAGTAATCGAACAATGATCCTAAAAAACCCATCTACTTGGCGAGCGAATTGTGTATAAGATAGAAGATATTTTATTTTGCTTGTTTTTTAACACTATCTCTGTTTAATACTTAAGCTAATAGAAGAGGACAATGTTAAGTAGGTGCATGATTTTAAAATAGTAAATGTAATTTCTTTTCAATAGTATCAAAAAAAAATTATGTTGAAGGTCGTAATTACAATGCACTTTTCAAGGTTGCTCAAAATGCTGGTTTCATTTTGGCGACAAAGATGCTCCTTCAGCTTTTTTGCGACAAAGCTCAAAAAAGCTTAAAAACTGTATAAGGGTTCAAAATCATCAATAAATAGACCAAAATTGAAATTTATTTATTGATTTAAATTGTTACTTTCAAGTAATTGTAATTGTAAATTTTTCTAAATCATTTCAAACTATTTAGAATTATTTATGTTCGTTAAAAGAATCATAACTTCTTGCACAACATTTACTACTTATATATTCGATCATTAACAATATAAACAAGAAAGAATGACTAGTAATACAGGTTTAATAATTGACAGAATGAAAATTATTGCTCTTGCCAATAATAAAATCAATAATAATAAAACATTGTTGTATAAGAGCATCAAAAATGAACGTTTTCAAAATAACAACATTTTTTTTACTTGTATATTATTGTTACAGTTGGATGATGCGGCACTTCAGTTATACAAAGATGGAGATTATGGCTCTTACCTTGACCTCGAAGCCTCTATTAGTGAACAACAAGAAGAGTTTGAGGGTTTTCAATCAAAGTAAGTGTAATAATATATGTTACATGTGTGTGTTACATATAACTATAAGTTACATCCATGCTGTAAATACTCATATCAATCTATATATACCTACAACATCAAGTTTTTCTTCTTTTAAATTCTTTTTTTTATATTTTCATCTAATAGCTCAATTATTTGAGAAAATTATACTTGGGATTGTGATTTTAAATTGAAAAAGTTTTAGTAGTTTTTCATATAAATTCTTATAAATGTTTTATTCTTATATTTTACGAAACTTGTTCGTACATAACGAACATTATAGGACCGGTTTTTAGGACATTTTGCCATCAAGCAGTCTTTTAGTATTAATTTACAATTGCAAAAATTTTCGTATAGGTACATGAACTGTTTCTACTAATGTAATTATTTCTGGTATGCATTTTACTGCATTTTGGTTATTGTCAGCCAAATTGTGAATCTTAAATTTGCATAATACAGAAATAATTTGCCATCATTTTTTTAAAAAGTTATTAAATTTAGCAATACCTCAAAAAATGCTACAGTTCTAATATATGTACCTACTTATGTGTTAATTTTGATTTTTTTAAAATCTCTTATAAATAAAAATTAATTTCCTTTATTCATTTTTTAATTAAATAACGTATAAATATACATAGCATTAATTTGTGTGGTTACCATTGATGGTAGTTGGTAAGGATGAATTTAAAAACACATTTAAAACGTACATATTTGGTTGCATACGTTCAAGTATTAACTATTACTTTCAAATTAAATTTAATGATAAATCGGTATATTTCCAATAGTTTCTACTTAGTATCTACCAATGATTAGATCAGTAATTAAAAAAAGTATTACTGCATCAAGAATTCAGGACCCACAAATTTAAAATACCACTGTAATCTCTCAGTATGCGACCATTCATAATTTGTTGAAAAACAATTTAAACTGAAAATTAGATTTTATCAATAATTTCAATCAATCTTTCTTCAATGATAATACAACTTAAAACGTATTAAGACGTTTTTTTACACAACTCTTCAATCTTGATATAATTCTATCCTCAACAGGTGTTTGTTCAGGTGGCATTGCCTCGTAAATTTTGATTCTTACTTGACCGGTTTCTGATGGACCAGCAATCTATATACTTACATCTACGAAATTGTTATTTACCCGTATCTAGGAAATTTATGGGACATATTTGCACTAAATTTTTGCCATTTTATAATACCAACTGCATAATATATGTATATGCATTTTAAGTGTATGCATATGTACACTTTTCGATTTGATTATTTCCATTAAATGCATTTTACAAAATATATGCTGGATGGTATGTTATATGGTAAATAACGGTATTGAAAATTTATCGGGGAAAAAAACTCGTGTACATGTTCAGTCGAATAATTAATTTCGAATATGTTGTACTTAAAAAATGATTGTAGTTTTTTTTTTGTTTTTCATATTAAAATGCAAATGTTTATTCCATATACAAGATTTTGGCTTTTTGATGGTCCACAAGTCCATTATTTATATTTAAATGATTTTTAAGTTGTTGAAATATGTAAATGGAGACAAAATTTATTATTAGTAACAACTTAGCGACCTCATCCTATTTGTAGTAAATACACGCAAATTCTACCACTCAGTTTTTAGTTTAATTGAAATTTTCGAACGATTTACACTGAACACAACATCTTTCGTGAGGCTCTGATAAACCACCAAATTCTTCTGTTTATCAAAATTAAGTTGTAGTTCATTTACAAACATGGGTTATATTGTTGTTGAGAATTTTATACGAAAAAGGTATGTAAACAAAATATGCCAACAAAAATAATACTCCTATTTGCAATATAAGTATGTAAATTGCAACTAATTGTGCATTAATTATTAATGATTCATAGTAAAATTTTATTTATGAAAAAGCATATAAATAGAGCGATTACATAAAGAAATTTTGGCTTCCTCATTATTCACGAATAAAATTACAAAGTATTTTTCAGGTGAATTAATCAAAAGCTTAAAATAGACAGTGATTTAAAAATTAGGATGTTTTCATTGAAATTTTTTTAAAAAATGTTGATTTTTATATACCTACTTATGTCTTATTAATGAATAGTAAAAATTTAATAGTTGGTTTGAGTTAATGAATTGAGGACAAACTTATGGACATTATGTCCATATTCATCTTTTAGTAACTATTAAAATGAATAAAACAATTTTTATAATAAATATAAAATATTATCATTATATTTTATTAAATGTCTCTAAAAACTCATAAATTGTGGTGAAAGTAAAATCTTCTGCACGATTAGCAAAAGTTATGTATAAAAAAAATGAATTACATATATTGTCTCATTAATTTATATGGAAAGTCTCAGACACCTATTAAAGCTAATAATAATACTTATAGATAAACAAAAGAATGAAATTTATGGAAAATTAACCGTATATAGTAACGTGTTAAAAATTTAAGATTTATATTAGTTGACGAAAAACTTTTGTAACAAATAATTCTTTGCGTTTATGGAGAAAAGAAAAAAAATCGTAAACACGTACGTGCATTCCATTAAAATAAAATTTATATTGTTTCTTTGAGAGGAATTTTTAAAATTCAATTAAAACAATTTTACACTTGACACTTTTTCCATAGAGTGGAAAGTTTAACAAAAACGTATTTGCGTACATCATGTAATTAGTTCTTTTTACCATTTGTAGTTTTTCACAACATTTAACCGCTGTATAATCTTGGTTACATTATTACATATACGACTTAAATGATGACCATTGTCCGTTATTATATTATCCTGTTTTTTCTGTTCATACTCTTGCTGCTGGGAAATATAACAGGAATTGAGTTGTATTTGTCTGCAACTGGTTTGTGTCTTCTTTCGGATTGACTTTAGTGTTTATACTAGATCTTTGAAAAAGCTTTTTATTTTTAATTTAAATTCATTAAAATAAATATAATAGAATTAAATTTTAGTTGCACAGTTGAACAGATATATGACGCCAAATAAAAAATGATACTTTATAGATTAAGTTGTATATTTGAGTTAATTACATATTTCGAAATTTTCAAACGTACAATAACGTTTCTAATGGAATCCCATTAAAAATCAATTTAGAATTTCGATTTTTCTATATTTGATTATTCTTGTTGTCGCCAATTAGATTTTAATAATATAAAAAGTGAAACTTCCTCTTTAGAAAAAAAAAACAATAATAACTAATTGAGAAAGTGTCTATTAGACACATTCGTATACGTACGTGCATCTTAATTTTCAAGGCTACATTAATTTCATTTTTCTAAATTGTATTAATACTAATAAATATAGAGCATGTCAAATATTCTCACGGTTTAATTTTTTTATTTCTAATATTAGCAGACGGAAAAGACCAGTTTTTCATCCTGTGTTATTTTTTCCTTTTTGTTTTTTCAATTTAAAAATACTGCCGAAGAATAAGTTTAGATATACTCATATATTTTTAAATTTATTTGTACATAATGGTAATTACAGTTCTATTGCCAATAAATAATTTTTTTTCTGTCAACTTAAACATTGTTTTAAGAGTCTATGGTAATTTATTCAAATCGGTACCTTTACTTAATTAAATTATTTCTCGAAGGCATCATTATTAAATACCTACTATTGACTGTTGCCTTTAAGTAATACTAAGTTAAACAAAACAACTTCATTTATGCAAGCATTATAAGTTTATATTTATTGCTTTGAAGAAAATATCGTAAATTTGGGACGAGTATTTAATAAATATTTAGCACTGTAATAATATGTAGCATAGTTTAATCAGTGGGGAACTAACTTGTTCAGGTTTTTATTATTAAAGGACTGAGAATTTGCAAAATAAATATGTACATACATGTATTGCAATAGTGCAAATTTAATATAACACATTCATATTAGTATTCAATAAACTAACTTGAAAGCTGCTTTATAAATAAAAAAATATCTATGTACGAGCAAAATCACGTTTTAACCTCTTTTTAAAAATGAAATTTTATGTTTAATCAACATTTTGTTAAGCATACAAAAGGCATGATATAAAATTAGGAAATATTTAATTGTTTTATTATGGCTTGAAATTGTTTAATGAAACAATATTTTTTTATAGTGTCATAGATAGTAAAATTAGTTCTGATTGAGATCATTATTGTGTGTTAAAGTTTCTTTTAGTTATAATTTAGGTTCATTTTTTAGATATGCTTTTGTACTATTATTGTAAGCAGGATATTTTATTTATTACAAGCAGATATTTAGTTTAATTATATCGTTATGCCTCATTTTTTCTGTGATTAATTGCCTGATATTTGTTTAAAAAAATTCAGTCAATTTAGGCTAATATTGTCCATTAAAGCTCATTTGTTCCACATTAGAAAAAAGCAGCTATCTCTCGAATTTTTTTTAAAACTTGCGATAAACTTCATAGTTTTCATTTTCGAGATAATTTTTTATAAGTAATCAATATAAATCATATCGATATATTGGTGTACTCAATAACTAGATCATGTCTACAAGAGAAAACCTTTTAATCTAATTTACATTCATCGATATGTTGTGTTTATTTCTTTTTATGCATACACATGTATATGAAATTTTAATTTTATAGAAATCTTTTGCCATAACTCTGACTTTATTGGAAATTTATAAAAAATCCGGAAATAAGGTTAAAAAGAAAATGGGAAACGATTAGAATAAACATTATTATTGTACGTATTTGACTTTAAATATTAAAAACAATTAAAACATCTCTTCTGTTGACATTTAAACATATTATGTGCTCCTGTATGTATAATTATTTAATATTGAATGCAAAAACCCAGTCTTATTAAATTAAATTAATGCTTGAACACTTAAGAAGTAATGCTGTGTACACTAATTGAATTAATATGTATGCAGAGGGAAAAACTTAATATAGTTAGTAAGAGTGCTAACTTAAGTTAAATTACTTATTTATCTATGCACGTCAATCAAAATCCAGATATTATCGTAACAAATTTTTATTAATCATTAATTTTAATTGGTAATCATCGTAACTTATTGTTTTTGCAATATAATCATTTGAATATTTCAGATTTATAATAATTTAATTAATTTATATGTCTGTGTATGGCAAAAATTTGAATACAGAAGAAAGTGTGGAAATGATATTTGAAAAATAAATTTAATTAATGACAAGTAGTTTCCTTTAACATCTAATAATATTGATCTGTGTACAATACTGATGAAAAACTAATTATGTATATTCAATTAGCAAAAAATATGTAGATTTATTGATCCTCCAATAATTTGCATTAATTTACTCATGATAGTTATATTATTAATGAATAAACTATTTATTTGAGAAAGTTTAAACATATGTGTAAAGTAAACTGTAAAATTTAATGACTAAAAGTTTGTTTTGTTGAAAAATTCTAATTCAATTAAACTTTTAATAGCCACAGAACAGTTTTTTATAGGTATACATATGCAATTATAAAAAAATTACAATTATATCACAGTTTTTACTTCCTACTGACCCTGCTTTACCCCATCTTGAAAATTACGGAAATTCAATTACTTTATAATGAAAATAACATGAGTATGTAATTAATAATTGCATTTCCTATATTTTCTTTTAGTATTAAATTAAGTATACACATATATACATATACATATATATAAAATAATGAGTATATCGATAAATGTTTTTCCCAGTAACTGTCTTATTATATTTCTTATGTTTCTACTTGTAAGTAAAATGATAAAAATGATTATATGTAATGGCATGACACGTTCAAAATTGATTTATGTACGTTTTTCCAGTAAGAGGTGCATTGAAACAGAATTGTTACAGCTGGTTTATATATAAATATACAAGACTGGATAGTTCTTTAAGTAACATCACGAGAATGTTCCGTTATAAAGCAACTTCTTTAATTATTCTCAATGAATGAAGTGTTTTTTTTTTATTTTGTTGCTTTTCTACACAGTCTGTCGTATTTTAAACGTATCATATTTATACAAGAATACACCCAGTCCCAGTAAAGTATATGCATTTTCAATAATTTTCATGACAAGTTTCGACACTGATTTAAAACTCGCTTTATATATACATATAGTTATATAGTGTGTAGGTAATCAATATATCATTGAATTATTTATGAAAATAATACAGTTTAACTGCACATATAAACTGGTTTAATTATTATTTCTTTGAACCTTAAATATTGCATCTGATACATAAAATCGTTTCTGTGATCACGTTTTATTTATCTTTTTTTTTTAATAAATAGGTTCTTATATATAGGTGTATTTCTTTTGTATTTGTTTGAACGAATAATGTTTTTTAACAACAAACGCAACAGATTAAATCATTCTAATTGGTACAAATTATTATGCACCTTAGAGCTAACTTGATACAATATATAATAATAAGTTCTTCTCATAAATTTTTGCATTCTGTTGAACTTTAGGGGCGGCCGTAAATAATCTAGTGCACTATGTCGTGAGAAACCTTCGTTAAAATAATATTATCTAAGTTTTTTTATTTTATTTCATCTGTTTAAGAATGACTTCATTACTGCACAATTTATCGGAAAACTTTTATTATAATTGCTTGTTTCAGAATTTTTTTTGAAGTTTATACACCGATTGTAAAAAAACAGAATTAAATAATACGGTTGTTCTTCGGTAGTTTATATTCACATTAATTAACGTTATAATGGCAACTTAATTCAAATATCAACCTGAAAATTACTATTTCATTTTTTGTCTACAGCAGTCTGAATTATACGTTAATTTTTGTTATTGAGTATTATTAATATATTATATCTTTCTTAAGGCAAAGAAGTAATCTATTATTATTATTTTTACCACACAAATAGGTCTATAAATTTTATTTTCATTTTTTGTATTTATAATGTTCATGGTTTTAATTAAAAATTGAAACATTAAATATAACTTTGATTTGAAATTTATAATCGTTGTATACTAATACAATAAATAAAAAAATGTTTGTTTTAAGTACCATGAACATCATTTTAATCATTTTATAGTCTTTTACGGACAATTGATTATTTAAAATTATGTTTAGTAAAAATTCGAAATAATATATGTATGTATATTTATTTTTATGGTTTGACAGCGGTAAATAAGTAATAAAAATCAACTGTAATATGGTAATCAATGTAAGCCATTATAGAAAATTTATAAATTATTATATTCATATTTTGTATAGAAATATTTTGCATTCAAACTGTCCTCAAACCACAAGAAAGCCTATTTTTCATCGCATTATATCTGTACAGAAAATTTTTATCAAATTAACCGTTAGAACGAAAGGAATTTATATGTTTCTAATATGATGAATTAAAGAAAAAACATAATGAAATAATTATGTACATACACAATTATCTCTATTTCAAAATTTTTATGTAAATATTTCGAGTGTCTAATATTCTTATCTACAAAATACATTTATGGGCCAAACTGAGAAGGAATTCTCATCACCTGAACATTATTATAATAAAAAAATTTGTCAGCTAGAACAAAGAGACAAGAAATACTCATTAACAGTATACATATTTTGTATGCAAATAATTTACAATTGCATCATAAATAATACTTAAGTTATACCATTTTTCACAATTAATTTTCCACATGAATTACACAAATTTCTTTATATGTATATTATTATTATATGGTCGGTAGATTTGATCTCGATAGTATGATAATGTGGTATGGGTAAAGATTGTATTTAATGTGGGTCCCCGAAATGTGTCACCAACGTAGCGGCGAATCAAGCTCGAAGGTCCTCTCAGTTCTTCACTGGCAACTCTTGCAGATACTCTCTAAGCAATATTTCATTCATACATTTGATACGGAAATTAATTAACTAATAACCCGTTTGTTTTTGTGTATTTTAAACGTTTTAAAAATGTGCCAGTGCAATTAAGTATTAGTTTAATGAAAAAAAATATAATGTGTATAGTTATTAAATTTTAAGAAGGTATTATTCAATTATCAAATAATTTTTCCATTGTTGGAATGTCTTTGATTTTGTTATTGTTCCATTGTAAAGATCAATCATTTGGATTCTTTCAAAATATTTAAATTATTTTTATTCATCAAGTTTAAAATTAAATGTATATGTATAGGTGCTTGTATACATATGTACATTATAAAAGTTTCACAGTTAGTTGTGTTTTTTCATGAATTTACTTTTAACAATTAGTGTTGTTTATGACTATGCATAAATAATTTTCCGTAAAGAAAACCGTTAAATTGCTAATACAATAGATTTTTCCTACTGTACTGTGTGTGTAATAAAACACGTGAAATATGAGATGCACTGCTATTAAGCAGTGGTAGTAAAAATTGTAAAGTTTATACTCATTTGAGCTTTTTTTCTGAAATATTATATTAATTTAGAAAGTATATAGGCATTCAAAATTAATTCCATCCCACAATTTCGTTGTTTGTATACAAAGTTAATTATTCTTTGTTTTTTTGAATGGTAAAAATTTATAATATAATTAGCTTTGGAAAACGTAAAACAAAAAACAAGAAGTAATTTATAAAATGCAGAGATAATTTTCACGTTGAACAATTTGGTAACTTGTAAAATTTTGAATTAATGAATCCAATTTGGGTTAAATATTATAGAAGATGTTTACTACAAAATAAATAACAGACTTTTTTATCTTACAAACATTAGCAATTGAATTGATTCGATAAAAATACGAAACGGTTATAAATTAAATAGTAAATAATGTAAAAAATTCTTTAATAATTGTAAGTTGTTCTATTCATATGCTAATCAACTAATACTAATTCATCAACATCTATCTATATGCAATCAGGCTGGTGGGTTTGGAACGTCTATTTCTCATAATCACAAATTATCACACAACACCTGTTGAACCCGAGCAACATCTTGCTTGCCATACGTATATGTATGTGTATAGATTATAATACATATAATACCTGTCGAAGCCAGCAGGCATAGGTAACCCACTGACCGAAGCTGGCGGTCGCCATAACAAACTTAAGAGATGTTTTAAGATGTTCAATTGCTGATGCCATGGTGAAGGTTTATTGCAATCAAAGTATTTATGCAATTATGCGCCCAGCCCTGATTTAACTACCAATGTTTAGGTCAAAGCTTTATGTAAGAGTTTCAAAGAAAACAAGATAACCACATAAAATTATAAAATTATAATATAACTTAAATTCGTAACTAAACAATTTTTCTTTACAATGGAACAATAGCAATAAAAATATATACCTATATAAAAAAATAAAACAAATGTGAAAAAAAAGTAAAAGTGAGCTTGAGAATTAGAAAATGGGTACTGAAAGTCTAATAGAATCAAAAATACCACCAAACAATAATGAAAACCGAGATGAAAACATTGACTATGATACATTTGAATCGAGTGCATTATTATCGCAATGGTTGAACTCGTTGGAATCACGATCGTCCCTATTTTGGCTCAACTACATTGATGATGATGGTGATGAGGATGAGGACGATATTAAAGAGAAACGGGCCAATTCACTTGAATCGACAGAAGCAACGACCAGTGAAGATACTGATGACAGTTTGAGTGATGAACCAAACAGTTTAGATATGTTTTTGATGACCCCATGCAGGAGTATCGCCCATCGGGACTCTGACTTGCTTGTTGCCTTGACCGAGAATTGTACACTTGGACCAGTGTGTTACTTTTGCAGGTAACAATGGACTTTAATGATCCCTTTATGGTATTAGTACACGATCGTTCGATTTTGATATTGTTTATTGACATCCGTGAGAAGACTTTTAAAAGACATTCTTATATACTTGAAAATTTGTACACTATTTATTATGAGGCGCCGATTTGGACTTTATTAAAGTTGAAATTATATAAAGGTTGGAAAATATATATATATAGAAAATAATTCAATATAATATGGGTACTAAAAAATATTTTAAATATACTTAAATGTAAAATTCTTTTATTGAAATGCAAAGATCTGAAGACTTTGCCTTCCGTAATTTTTAAATATTTATTCCTTCCGCATATGTAAAATTGTTGTGACAAAACAAACTTTCATACAACAAATGTATGCAATCCTGAAGACTATTTATATACCCTTTAATCTAAGCGGATGTTCTAAATAAACATGTAAAGTTAATACCATTCTGGATATAAATAACAAATTGTAACAATTAAATACCTAAGGTTGTATCTATTTACTTGTAATACTCTATATAGTTGAGATTAATTACATTTCTTTTTCATTATTATACCTGCAGCATTGTTTTATTTCTTGTTTATATTCTATGCGCTACTGTTATAAATATAATTCTCTATTTGGGTAAATATAAACACCCACAATATACACGTATGTATAGAAAACTTGTATGTAACTTAAGATATATTCTATTTAGCATTCTTTATATGTTGTCAGGATACTGTAAATAAATAAGGAAATACAATAAGTTTTCGGTGAAAGTATACAATGACTATTTTTTCAATTGGATGTACAATAAATTTAATATGCCATGTACGAGTACATATAAATTAGATTGAAAACGAAAGCTTATGAAACAATTACATTGACAGAAATTTTTAATGATACATACAGTTAGTTGTAAGGCACTAAATTATATCATAAATATTTTAAATAGAGATGATGTTCCACTTTTGCAACATTTTATCTACATTCTGTTTAATAAAAATTAGCACAACAAAATTTTATGAGTTTATTAATTTTTATTAAAACGTGAATATAGTTTTTTCTTCTTTCACGCTCATTATAAATTTATTGACATGCGGTTTATTTATTTTATTAAAAATTTTTTCACTTTGAAAGTGTATAAATCAACAAAGATTTGTACTAGTTTATAGATATTATTCAATAAGTTATTTCAAATTTATTTAAACAAAAGAAAATAATTTATTTTAAACCGCAAATTTTTCGTGTGGTTACAAAACAGAGCATAAGGAATTTATTTATTTGTAGTTATAAGTAAGATGAGTTTACTTAGAAATTTGCATCATTGCAAATTGAATTAGTTACCTTTTCTTCCTGTGGGGGTGGTTTTTTAAGTATTTTCTACCATAAAATGAAATCAATTATTTCATGTTAATTTAAATAAATAAATTATCATATTTTTATTGTTTCAGTAAAAAAAATTCTATAGTTCTTCGAACACAACTTTCTGTTCGTGTGCACACAATTATTGGTAAGTTGGTTGTTTATAAAAAATCTGGTTTTATACGTACAGATATAAATTATTAATGAGATATATAAATTTTATGGGTATATAACTTGAATTTTGACCTAATTACAAATCGACAAGTTCCTGTAACTATAAAACCAGGCAATTAACTTGAAGCTTATATAATATAATAGCTAAATTATTTTGATCAATTTTACATAAGATTTTAATTGAACTTGGTAATCTTATGTTAAAACTCTGTTGTAAAGTCCATGAACTTCACAATATTTTTTATCAAAATTCAAACTATACATTAGCTCATAATCTAAAGAATGTACCAGGTATTTGTGCAAATTATATGTTTGCATCTATTGGAGTAAAATAATTGAGTTCATTATAAAAATTCTGTGGCTGACTATACCTATATATAAATATGTACATACATATATATGTAGGTATAATATACAAAATATCTTTCGATATAATCACAAGATATAATGTATTTACAGAAATATTGTTTAATTACATTATTGTTGTATTTTTTTATAGAAAAATTACTTACATCCGAAGGACGTGAACTGCGACGTGCACTATTCTCTTTAAAACAAATTTTCCAAGAAGACAAAGATTTAGTACATGAATTTGTACAAAATGATGGTTTATCGTGCCTTATTAAAGTTGGCTCAGAAGCTGATCAGAATTACCAAAATTACATATTACGTGCATTGGGTCAAGTGATGTTGTATGTCGATGGAATGAATGGTGTTATGGAACACAATCAAACCATTCAATGGTTGTACAGTTTGATATCGTCTAAATTTAGATTAGTTGTTAAGACTGCATTGAAATTGTTGCTAGTGTTTGTTGAATATGTCGATTCCAACTGTATGTTATTGATAAAGGCAATTCATACTGTAGATTGTTCGCAAGGATTACTGCCGTACCATAATATGATGAAATTATTGAAAGATTTCGATTCCGCCGATACGGAATTGTTGATTTACGCTACAACGCTTATCAATAAGATACTTAACGGTGTGCCAGATCAGGATACTTACTATGATCAAACGGATGCTTTGGAAGAACAGGGCATTGAAAATATTATACAAAGATACATGTCGAAGCCTGGCACAGATTTGGATTTATTACAACAATTTCAAATTTACGAAGCAGTCTTACAGTATGAAGATGGAGAAGAAATTGGTACACCAATTAGACATTTGGATGAAAGTATAAGAAAAACTCTTAGGAATAGAAAAAGCGTCGTCGATTCAACGGAAAGAAGAAAAAGTAGAAGACATTCAACTGGTACTACACCAATTTACGGGGGATTAATTAATAGAAATAATAATAATAATTTAATTTTACCATCAAATAAAGAAGACGATGATGAATCTTCTAGCTCACAATCGTCTGATATAAACAATTCACAATTAAACGGTGGTTATAAGGATAGTAATAAAGGTAAGAAGTATAAGATGATTTGTGTTTGTGCGCTTAATGTTTGAAGTTTTAATATTGCTTTGCTTAGCGGGTGATGCTGGCGTCACACCAGCTTTAAAACGACGTAGAGAACGTGCTGAACGACAAAGAAGTTTCATGAAAGAGCAAGAAACAGCTCTGCTGAAAAGCTCTTTGCAAAATGGCGAAGAAAATAATGAGATTCTTAATGGTAGGTGCTTTTTTGCACATTTATGATATATAACGTACACTACATAACATAATCTATCTTAACTTAAAGTTTCGTTAATGCTACACTGATGCCGCTCATTAAATTTATTACGTTATTTACATCTTGTAACTAAATAAATATCCCATGATTTTATAGGTAACTATACAAATGCTCTACAACAAAGAATTGTGAATGGAAATATCCTGAATCGAAATTCGAGTAGAAAAGATCTGACACCCCTTCTGAATGCAGTCAATAAATTGGATTCTGAAGAGAGCCTCACTAAACAACCCTGGATATTATCGATGATCCAAAATCCAGAAGATGCAGATTCCGAAACGACAAACGAAAACGAACGTAATTTGTTATTACAGTTGAAACGCGAAAATACAGTTAAAGATTTAACACAAAAATTGGCCAATCAAAATATTCTACATAGCCCATCAGAAGAGAATAAAGTAAATAGGATTGGTGATATGACTGGACTAATATCGAAAGCGAAAGAAGGATTGGCCAAATCTAAATCCAAAGGTGATGTAATGAAGAGTCCAACTAGTGAAAATGTACCAAAAATTGAAGTGAAAAAATCGGAAAATGAACTACGATGGGAAGAATTAGTATCGAATTTGGACAGACCGTTAAATTTATGTGATATGGACTTTACTGACTTAGCCACAGACGATGAAAATGATGTACTGGCACCAGCTGCTGTATCGAATGGAATTCCACCTCCACCGCCTCCGCTGAACAATATGTCGGCACCACCTCCGCCACCCCTATCGAATCGAATTCCACCACCAGCACCAAATCCACCCGTATTCGGTGTTAATTTGCAAAAACCAAATACTAATGCTAAGCAAACTGAAACGAAAATTCCAATAAAGAAAAACAAGAAGACGGTGAAGCTGTTTTGGAAAGAAGTTCGAGACGATCCAATTAGTACAATTAAACTGAAGACTGGTTTCATATGGGATGAATTAAGTCCAGTTAGTGTCGATACACAGAAATTGGAACACTTGTTTGAGTCAAGGGCAAAAGATTTAATAACAAAGGTATGTTTTTATATTTTGTTCAGTTACATTCACGATTAGTTTAGATATCCGGTCGGTGAGCTCGTTCCACACCCCCTGACGTCACAAGAGAGCGGTACGTTATGTATTATTATACGAACAACAAATGTATTAATTACAGAACATGTTTTTCTAAACGCGTCCACAAAGTGACTAGTTTTAATCAAAACATAAATTGGTGTGTTCACCAAAACAAAACTAGTTTTTAATAAAATTTTACAAGATATATGAATCATACTTTGATTTTGGAAATTTTCAAGTAAATTTTATTAAAATATTACAGTGGAACTTCCCAACTTCCCTAACTTCAATCTGAAGGGAGTGGAAAAATTCCAGTTAAAGAAATTTCGAATTACAGATAATGTTCACCATTGAACTATAATAGAGAAACAATAATTTGAATTAAGATGCTAAAAACCAACAACAGTACGCTGAAATCAATTTTTTGTTTTTTAAAATAATCTGTAAGTAATCTTTTTTATATGGATACTTAAATACTAGGATATGAAACGAAGGCGTTTTATCGCTTTAAAAGTGGGACCACATTTAAAACGACCACTAGGTGGCGAATGTGTTCTAAGCCAGGTAAAGTCCCTAGATATATAAAGTACCGCAAGGTCCGCCATTTTCGGCCCCCATGAAATTTAAAAACTGCTGTTTTAAAACGGCGATTTTGTAAAATATCGCATTTATGTCCAAATTAATCATAAATTTGATTGTGTTTGAAATATGAATATCAGCTCTAATACAAAAAAGTTAAAAATCATACAAAATAAATTTTTTCATAATAATTTATTTATTTATAAAATTTGTTTCATTGCAACACTTCTGCTGCTCTATGTATTGTATCTTCTACTACTATATTATAATTTTTTAATTCAAAATATACCCTAGACCTAACATAAATTTTAACTATTTTAGTATATATTATTTTTAACATATTATAATAACGGTTTTTTAAAATGAATAGGTTATTTATATTATTTTAGGTTAAGCCGGTGATTGTTGTTGATATATATGAGCCAATACCATGGCAGTATTTGACAGTACTACCCCCACTGTAGAAGTTACATCAGTTATACAATGGTGAAAAAACAAATATCACTAAAGCGT
>SSSI01005827.1:0-13404 GCA_004796505.1 Oryzaephilus surinamensis
CTTCTTTACTTAAATGTCTTAATAAATAAAACTAACAAATACACGGATATACAGGGTGTTCCAGAATAACGTGGACATATTTTAAGGGGTTATTCCTGAGTACATTTTAAGAAAAAAAGTCTTATAAAATCTTGTCCAAAACCTCTTCGTTTTTTAGATACAGGGTGTTAAAGTTTTATGACAAAATAAGGTTTTACTTAAATATTTCAGAAAATATTAGAGATATTAAAATGAAATTTTACAGAAGAGTTTTATTTATTAAGGCACACATTTGTACCAAATTTGAACGAAAACGGCCGCCCCCAACTATATTTTTTATTGGTGGGGGTGGAATTACACCCCGGGAACTTTTTATTTTGCATGTTAATATACTGTTTACAAAATCTTATTTATTAGGAAATTTAATAAGGAAACTTTTGTGTCTCTTGAAATTTTTCGTTTAAATGAGTCGTTTTTAAAAAAAATGCGAAAAACTTACATGTCATCAATAAATCGACAAAATAAATTACCAGTTTTTTGAAATTCGATTTATTGATGACACATGTTAAGTTTTTCGCATTTTTTTTAAAAACGACTCATTTAAACGAAAAATTTCAAGAGACCCAAAGTTTCCTTAATTAATTTCCTATTAAATAGGATTTTTTAAACAGTATATTAGCAGGCATATCTCTAATACATATTTCCAAAAATATTTAAGTAAAACCTTATTTTTTCATAAAACTTTAACACTTTAACAACTTTAAAGATGTTGGACAAGATTTTGTAGGACTTTTTTTCTTAAAATGTACTCAGGAATAACCTCTTAAAATATGTCCACGATATTCTGGAACACCCCGTATACAACGATGATGTATTGGATGCTAGTATTCCGAATAATAATAAATAAAATTTTAAATAAGGAAATTTTTTCCCCTTTACAATTAGTCATTTGTACGCATAAATTTTTTATCAAAAATGAATCACTAGATGCAATCTTTTGCTGATAATTTTGATAATAAAATAACAAAACTTAGCAATTTCATTGTGAAACGAATTAAAACGTTAGTGCTGTGCAAAAATGTATATTAAATTTGCCGTGTTTTTAAATATTTGTCTTGCATTTTATACACAGGTAAAAATATAATTAAAAAAATAAAAATAAAAAATGTTTTTAAACAATTAATTTTAGACTTCAGCAAAAAGTATCAAAAGTTTGCAACCATTAAATATTGTCTATAATAATACGATTTATATAACAATCGACGATGATTCTGATTCAAGTGAAAATGCTATTGCTGGAAAAAATGATTTTTCCGATTTAATACAATCATATCGATTGAGAATTGATGAACAACTTGAATCCTTTAACGAAGACTACATAAAATCTGACAATAGTTTAGATACATTGATTACAGCAAAAGCTTATCAATTATCATCTTCGTCATTGAGTTCATTTTTGTCGAAATCTATACCATCTTGGAAACTGCAAAGGTGCAACCAATATAAACTACAATATCAAGATTTAAGTTCCTCCATAAATGAATGTGTTACTTCACGACAATTTGATATTGAAAATTTTTACGATGCAATGACAAAAAGAGAAACGATCATTTATGATACAATGGATAAATGCATTAATAATAAAGAATGCATTGAATTTATAACAGAAAATGATTTCTTTACAAACGATTTAAATAATTTTAAAACGCTTATTGATCCAAACAATTTGTACAATTTATGTGAAAAAGAGGCTTTAAACAATGTTTATACAGCCTGGTTTTTATATACTAACTGTTTAACAAGTGAAAATTACGATGATGATGATGTTTATGAAAATGACGTTTTAAGTAAAGAAGAAAGTGAAGATCAAGATGAATATTATGAAAAAGAAATTATTAAATCAATTCCTACTTCCAAATACGATTATTTAAGGGATTTCAATAAAGTGGATGATGAAATTTATGGAAAATTCGACAATTTTAATGAAGATACAGATGAAAGTGACGAAAATGTTGATAAACTTGATGATGATTATAAATATTTTGTTCACAATATTAATAACAACGATTACGATTACTATTAAATCTTTTATCTTAAAAAAAAGATAAATATTATCATAATTTAAGTATTTTTTATAATTCATATACAATACCTATTTTATTGTTTTAGTTATTCTTTTATGTGTATAATATATATTTCTGCGTATAAATATTATAGATTAAAAATATTGTCTTATTGTTTTTTTTTAATAAAATAATTTGATAAAAACAATTGTTGTCTCAAAACAATATAAACCTCAAATTTCGTCAGTATTCAACTGTTGTTTAATAACAATAAAATGATATGGTATGGCATACAATCTGGTATCGAGGGTATAATATCCATATCACAGTATTATACGTATAATAACGATTATTCACTATAAAAATTCGATTTTTTGAGAAAATAATAATTGCAAAACACATTTTTTACAAACTTTTAACAAAACTGTCTTAAAAAAAGCAAAAACGAAGAACTGAAAAAAGAAAACACATTTGCACGTTTCAGGGGTGAATTTATAAAAATGTTTGCTTAAGTGCTTAAGTGCTAGAGTGAATAATAGTTTACTCAACTACCTATTTTTACCATTGATAGAAAAGTGTTTTTATGATTTGTTGATCATTTATATTTTATAAATATTTAGTTAAAGACTTTTTAGAAGAAAATTGCATCGTATATTGAAAAATAATAACAAAATGAATATATTTTATTATTCAATTAAAATTTTTCCTTTAATTTTTAATGGTATTTATGTATACTGATTTACTATAACCATATTTAGTTGAATAATAAACACAGTTATATTTATTATGATATTATGTTTATTGGAATTACTATATTTAGCCATAATTTTGTACATCATACAATAATCTATTAATTTTATACAACTCCACATGTTGATTTTACAAAAATATTTAATAATACTTCATTAAATCTAATCATATTTATAAATTCCAAAAATTATTTGCCTAATAATAAAGAAGGTAATTTTTTGAAATAACATAAAAATTCACATTTTTATTCAATAATTTTAATATAATATAAAGAATTGTGTCACCTGTTGATTTTCAAGATATTTTTCTAATAAAATATTTAACGAACAAAAATTAATATTAAACATACCTTTTAAGCAACGATGTAAAACAATATGAATTCATTTGAAAAAACGCAAAACACCGTAAAACAATTTCTAAACTAGTTTTGTTAAAACATTTTCAGGTCTTGAAACTTGTTGTACAGAAATTATTAAAGTGGATTAAACAAAAGTTTCTAAAAAGTTTGTGCGCGTTTTATAAATTTGGTTAAATATTTATCGTTGTGTGTTGTATGAATGGCGAAACATGTATATTATTTTAATTTTATATAAATATTATATTGTTGTTCATCCGTCTGCAACAACCAACGTTTCGCATTTGACTGAAAACTGAAACGAAGAGAGCGCAAATGTTGTAATATGAAAGACGCTCGGCGTCCGTTTGGATCTCGTCGTCCAAAACTCTATATACTGTT
This sequence comes from Oryzaephilus surinamensis, assembly GCA_004796505.1. Lineage (NCBI taxonomy): Eukaryota > Metazoa > Arthropoda > Insecta > Coleoptera > Silvanidae > Oryzaephilus > Oryzaephilus surinamensis. Next base: position 3,529 of record SSSI01005827.1, read on the forward strand.
ACAAATATACATGTATACTAAAAAGCTGCTCCATAAAACGACACAATCAACTCCTGCAACTTTTTGAACAACTCAACCAAAATATATAAACATTTTAGTCGTAAGTATATTATTGTTGAAAAGAATTTTCAATTTTTAAAGTGTTTTATATTAAACAGTTGTATTTTATTGATAATGTAAATATGTATGTTGTGATTTTCCATCTCTCCAAATTTATATTGTCGCGTTATAACACAATTCTAATATAAATGAGTTCTACATTTCACTGAATTATTAACTTCAAACAGAGTCCCGAATTAATTATAGGATCCTTTTGTACAACTTGAACAATTTTCCAATGATCGAAGACGAGGGTGACTTTATTTTCAACAAACAAATATAAATTCCGCTCTCTCTTCCAACCCCCTTACTCTTAAAGCATTAAAACAAAATAAATAAATAAGAATCTTTTATGTAAATTAAAATAAATTTTCCATACTGCAATATTGTATTCGTTGACATTATTTTGTTTTATTTACAATAAGAAGAAAAGAATACAAATAGTTTTTGTGGAAACTTATTAAAATTCAGATGAACACGTAGTTTTTTTTTAAATGGACTGTCCAGTTTTTGTTAATTAAACTAGATGTTTACAAGTTCTATTTACACTTTAGTTGTTGTGTTTGTTTGTGTTTAAGTTGAATTGTATAAGTGGCAAGGGTTGTAGTTCTTTGTGTTATAGTTTCATGCAAACTAATCCAGGACTTATATTTAAGCATTTAATTAATTTAAATGAATTATTTATTATCTAATTAAACTCTTGGACAATAGTTTGTTTCCATTAACGAAAACTTATTATACACTTTCCTATTATGAGATGTTTTCCTTTGATTTTCCATTGTGTTGATATCCAGAATGAATATTTACCTATTGCTTGAAATAGTGAAGTATAAAGCGTTCAAAAATATTTTATTGCCTCAGGATAAGACTAGTTTCTTTCAAAATTTCAATAAGATTTAAAAGCAAATAGCTATTATTCAGTTTGTGGACTTTCTTGACGCCTGTATGTATGCAATCAACAATACACGTTATTTTGTTAAAAATAATGAGCGAATTTATTAATAAAAATAAAATATTTTACACAATAATTAATTTTGTATAATTACTTTAATGCGATGATAGGCATTACTGAGGACTCCTCTTAAATTCCATATATTTTCAAATGATTCCGGTTGTGTATTATACGCTGAATCAACAGCTTTTGCCCAAATTTCAACTTGCTTGGAATTCTCTTCAACTGGCACACGTACCGACCACAAAGTCCAGCTCCAATGTTGTGGTGGTTCAACATTTTCCTGACAATCTAAATTAGCCACATGCCAAGTTTTTCCACCATCCGTAGTTACATCAACTCGTACAATTTTCTGGCCATTTCCACTCCAAGCATAGCCTTTTATAAATAATTTTCCATCATCGAGTTTCACAGTTTCGCCTTCACCTGGTATACAAATCGCTGAAATCACTGGCAGTTCTTGAATAGCTGGTGATTTTTTAAAATCGACTGTATCCCAATCAGTGGACGGTGAGAAGCCTTTATAGTCGTTTTGTTGCCAATGTGAAGGGCTTTCTAGTTCCGAAATCACAATTTTTCCCAACCATTTTACGTTCCGAGCTCCAACCACTCCTGGCACGATAACGCGTATTGGATATCCGTGGTCCGGTGGTATATCCACGCCATTCATTTCATATGCCAGTAAAACCTCAGCTCGTTCATCTAAACCGCGCCAAATCGGTATAGAAGCCCCATACTGTGTACCGGTTACATCGTAATCGTATCCTTCGAACTGGATGTGTTTGTACTTTTCCACATTTTCAATTTTAGCTTGTTTTAATACGTCGCTCAATCGAACTCCCGTCCATTTCGCATTGCCAATAGCACAAGGGCCCCAATTTAGTCCTTTAACTGGACGGATTTTCGTCATATCACCGCGACGATTGCCGGCACACATAATTGTGGCGGTAATTGTGTGTTTTTTCAGTTTCTTTAAATCGTCTAAAGAGAACTTTAATGTTTCTTCAACACCTTCGATTTCCAGCTCGAGTTCGTAGGTTTTCGGATCGATTTGAGGTACCGGCAAATGATTTCTAACGTAAAATAATTCACTAAAATCATTAATTATTGACAAACTATTAAGATATTATTAGTAATTTCAATACTTTGGTGTTATAAAGCTCTGTACAAGTAAATATGGAGGTAATTCAGCGTTAAAAGGCTTCTGGCTAGCAGGTTTTAAAGCTGAATGTCTTTTCGGTTCGTTTCTATACGGATCGGATAAATTTTCCGTTAAAGATTTTACTTCTTCCTGACTAACGTTGCCTACAATTGATTGAATTAGTTTGCTTTAAATGTTGAGCATGCTTTTTAACCAATTCTGTACGATTCGAGTATTTGATAAACGTGTGGATTTTCATGTATTCCATATAATAGCCAAAATGGCTCTACTGAGCTGCCTGCAGCTATTAAAATTTGTTCACCACCAGGATGCTGTTCAATAAATTCAGTCACATTGTATACGCCGTGCTTATAAGTTACCCAAACACCATCAGATCTTAAAATGATTCAGTTAAAACTACCCGTTAATTAATAATTGAACTTTATTTACTTTGAACTATGTTTAGAAATTTCATCTAAACTATAATTTGGTAAATCTTTTCTAAAATTTCCACACTGATGAGGTTGTGGAACATTTTCTTTAGCGTAAACTTGTTTGTTAAATTTGTTTTTATAAAAATAGCACCCAAATAAAGTTAGACTTGTCCCCAAAATCAGTTTTGTACTAAAATTATTCCTATTAACAGGTTTTGTTGTATATTGGCTTAAAAATCTTTGTAAATTATTAGTTTTATTACAAAATAACAACAGTTTACGATTCATAGTATATTTGTTAAAGCTTTTTTATTTTTTTTATAAAGAAATTCTAACCTCAACTTTTTTGTAAATACTTTGTGTTAATATTACCTAATTTGTTAAAACTGACCCTGAGGACGGATAAATAATTATATTTATTGTATCCTGAGGCTATGTTTTTATAACATATTTGTTTTATAAGCCTTCAATTGCCTAAAATAATTGATAAAAATTAAACTTATCACTAATTATTTACAGCAATTAAGCAATACTGAAATGCATTAAGTAATAGCTTTGTTTAATTTTTTTTTTAATAACAAATATATTTTTTTTAATCTTAAACAAAAGCAAGTTGAATTTTAAATACGAATATTTTTATATTTAGCGCTAAAACTAGTAACTTTTAGCTTTAGCACTGTCTGCTTAGGTTACTTTTATTGACATTCTTCAAAAATTGTTTACAATTTAACGATTTTCTTCCAATAATATATTTTCAACAATATATTGTGAAATGTCTCAAAACAGTCTGCCGTTGCAGTCTCGTTTTAATGATGCCAAAGAAACAACTCAAACATTGAAAGAAATGGCTAATTTATTAGGCGTAGATTTGGACATGGAAACTTTAGCAATTTGTGTACGTTTATGTGAGGCTGGCGTAGATCCCCAAATATTAGCAGTTATTGTTAACAAACTACAACAAGCAAGCAAGCAGACGGACACAAAAAATGGCACAAATGAAACATAGATTATAACAAAATAATATTTATTTAATAAATTACTATTATAATTCTTCTTTTGTTTGTTTTGAGTATTTTCCTGGATAAACTTTACTTTCTATTGTTATGCTTTCACATCGTTCCTGTTCCACTAAGTATTCCTTAGCTGTCCAAGCTTGTGATCCATCTTTAAATAAGAAAATAGCTCGATCATCGTCGACTAAATAACGTTCAGCTTGAATATGGTTATTCCAAAGACTAGTTTGCCATAATTTGGTTAATTCTTCGGTTTCCTCTCTTGTTGGATTACCATTAACACTAACGAAAGTCATTAGTGTACGGCCCTTTTTGGTTGCTTGCAATAATTGCTCTGGATCATTGCTATCTAAATTGTTTAAGTCGATTTTTGGCATTGGACGTAAATGTTCAGGTAGTTCATCTTCTTCCAAGGGTTCTTCGTCTTCCTGTGAATCAATTTTAAAATTTTTGTTACATTTAAAATCGTATTTGTATGGAAATACCTCCCACTGGTCTAATAAACGTTCCATATCGGCATCTGAATAGTCTCGAATGTCTTTTTTCGCCCAATCAGGTTTTTTATCATCTTTATATTTCTTACAATTAACTAAACACAATGTTAGTAATAATATGGATAAAATGTAAGCTTTAAAATGCATTTTTGTTTTAAAATTTTTTAGTTTTAAGACCGACTCTAACCTCAAATGTGCTGATGTGGAAGAATAATCGTAAATTATTTAAACTATTGAATTACAAATAATTTTTATTTAATTTTAATGGAGTTTGTTATTAATGGAATATTTTTATTTTGTATTTTTTAAAAAAGTTTTCTTAGATTGTAGAGTTTTAAAAAATACTTAGTTAAATTTGTTTTTATTTTTTGCGGTTGGCAACAGTAGTTGGAGTTATTTATATTTTAGTATTTGCGCCAATTATTGAATAAGTTCTGCAATTTTTTACTAATTTCTTTTAAAACTCACAATAAAAGTAATATAGAAGCTACTTATTGTTAAAATAAACTAAAGAATAGTCTAAAGAAATGTTTGAGATGTAAATTTCGGGGTGAAACGAGTTTTGGCGAGCAAATAATTATTTTTATAAACTAACCACGTCTAACATAAGCAATTTTGGATTTGTATTAAAACATACAAACAAAGTATAAAGTTTAATAAATTAGAAAACGTTCTTATGCATTCATTAATCAGTTTAAAGGTTTAATTAAAGCTGCGTTTTCATTTTTCCTTGTTGGAAACTTTGTTAAACTTTCGCCATTTTGTTTTAATAAAACTTCCTTTAGGGAGTGTGTGATAAATTAAATTAAATACAAAATAATATATTAAAAATACTGTTTTTAATACAATAATAGACTATACAATTAATAATTAGTGCTTCTTTCTTCATGGGATCCGGTGAGTACAAAACAAAAACTTTTCTTATTTAACAATTCAAACAAATCACAAATCTGAAAATTAAATAATTATAACGAAAAACATTACAGCTTCAATCATTTAGAATTTCTCATCAAAAACGCCATTCCATGAATACGAAAATGTTTATTTAATTCCGTTGAATTTTCAAATTCCTCCCTACAAACCCGGCATTGATTCTCTTTTAACGGCCCTTTAACTTCACCAGGAGTCAATTTCATTGCCTCCTCCAATTCCTTAACTGCCTCCTTATCGAAACACTGATTCTGTTCGAAATATTGTTCTGAATCGTTGATGTTATGAAAATGTTTCAAATGTTTAACAAGAGATGGCTTCACAACAAAACATTCACCACATTCCATACATTGATATGCTGTGGAAATATCTCTATGTGTACGAATATGTTCATGAAATTCATCTCGAATCACATTTTTATAATTACACGTTTTACATGCATAAATACCGGAAAATTTCACAGGTTCAGCTAGTTGTGTATCGATTTCCAAACGTTTTGCTGGCAAATTTAACGTTTTCTTTCGTTTTCTTTTCAATTGGGGTACCAAATATTTCGTTATATCCATCCTTTGTATACGTACAAAGGTTCTTGCATATTTACAACGTTTCGTATGCAATATTTTCTCACTAGCCGATATTGTTTGATTACATAATATGCACATAAATTTCGGTTCAAGTGTTTTATTCACCAACTGATTCGATTGGCATTTCGTACAACCTTTTATCGATTTATCATCCTTGCAAATGATCCTTTCCTTACAATTTGTACACTCTTTTATTACGTAACGATATACTTCCGTTGATTTGTTACCGTTTTTTTGAACATTTCTTCGATAATTTATGCAAAATATATGTTGTTATTGAACGGAAATGATTTCGACAATTTTTACATATAAAAATATATACTTGTTTTGTTATATCAGTTGCATGTGTATCGATATGTGTTTCTAATGAATCAACGACTGATTTTTTACATACGTTACAAAATTTCAAATTGTTAATTTTACATTTTTCATCGCCATGCATTGATTTGTGTTTTTCAAAATCTTCCATTTGATTAAATATCGTTTTACACAAATTGCATTGATATAATTGTTGAATATGTAAATGTAAATGTGTGGCAAATGTGCTACTAACTGAAAATAATTTGCCACAACGCATCACCGGACATCGATATCGTATACTTTTCGATTGATGGCAACATTTCTCGTCGTCGTGACGATTTAAATCGTCTCTTGTTTGGAATTTTATTCCACAATCAGGGCAAACGTATGGCGAACAATCGGTATGTAATCGTTGATGGGCTTTTAGTGAACATTTTGTTGTTAAAATTAAATTACACACGGTACAACGTAACGATTCATCGATTGGACGATTTTCACCAAGAAAATGTTGTTGTAATGGTGATTTTAATTCTTCACCACATTCATTACAACATGTTTCATCTGTTTTTGGTTCTTCTTTAATAGTTACATTGTCTTTTAGGCTAATAAATGCACATTTTGGAATTTTTAAGCAAATTTGACGTAAACCGAGTACAATTCCATCATTGATTTCCGTACGATATACCGTTGGTTTTAAATAAATCACTTCATTGCCACGATATCTCACATTTGGACTGTAAAATCGTGTGTTTATATGTAAATTTTGATTGATTTCCTCTTCTGAATCGTTGTAAATCAATGGAATGTATGATAATGGGTGGAAGCCAGCTAAACCAATCGGTAATGATTGTACATTTAGTAGTGATAAATCAATTTCACCACCAATTGTACTGAAATGGCCACGTAAATGTAAAAGAAGGGCACAACGATTGTAATATTTAACAATTTGTTTGCAATGTTTACAATTGTAGGTTAGAATTATTGCACGGCGATTTACATGATCTAAAAATGTCGATTTTGAGCTAAACCTAGAAATAAATTACATCAAGTTTTGGTATTTAAATAGTTAATGATTCATTTTACATGTCTTTACAAGCGTAACAAACGTATACGGTTAAATCCAATTTTGGAGTCACCGAAATCCATTCTTTGTTGCTTTTGTCAAACAATAGGTCCCATTTTGATTGTAATCGATTAATGATTTCCTAAAATTTTATACGTAAATGTATAATTAATTAATGATTATATTATAATTTTTACCCCATTAAAACAAATATTATTAACAACCATTTTTATGAAACAATTTTTGACGTCATCAAACTGTTGCCGGTTTGATTCAATCGATATTGTACAGATGGCACAAGGTGTCAAAATAATACACAATTTTTATAATATAATTATTTCAATTTATTAACAAATTGTTTAATTGGTCTTATTAAAGTCCAAATCACAGTAAATGTTGTAACTAATAAGCCAGCATAAAATAGGAATTCATTTTGATTTGTTTTTCTTTCAAACCATTTCGTGTATACACTTAAAATTAAACTAATACCACCAAATATAAATGTTGTTAAACCAGTAAATAAATGTATCGCTTTTAAACTGTTTGGTTTTATATATTTTTTTAATTTTATATTGTATAATGCCGCTATACCATTAAATATTGTCGGTATACATGATAAAACTGAAATAAAACCAAATAAACCATGCCAACTAGTGAAATGTTGTTTATTTAAACGATTCTTGTTAATGTAAACGATAAGAAAACCGATAAAAATACAACACAATGCACCAGATTGTAATATCCAATGGTATTTAATTTTATTTGGGTAGTTTATTGTTTTTGTAAGACTATTAGTTGATGAAAATGTTATAATAGCTTCAAACATAAGAAACATCCACTGAAATATAGAAAGTTAGGTTATAATTTATTTAAAAAAAAATGTTAAATACGTACACCAATTGATAATAAAATTGGATGCCATGTAAAAAATACAATTTCATTTGTTAAACAGAGATACAGAATTAAAATCGTGTAAAATAATGCACAAAAATGGGTACAACTTGTTAAAGTTTCCTGTATTGGTGACGAAGATTGATTCGTTCTTTGTTCCATAATTATTTAATAGAGTAAAAAATGTGTTAATTACTAAAATGAAAATACACAACTGATTATTTAGTTAAATTTTTTTATATTCTATGATAAGAATTAAATAAATATAGTAATTATGAAATTCAGCATTATTCTTAAAAAAAGTTTGTTTTCAAAATTATAATGATGCAACTCTTTATGCATAGAATAATTAGATAAAAAAAAGACCAATTAGAAATGTTTATATATTATATTTTTATTAATTTTTCTTCAAACTGTAATTTACAAATTATGTTTACATTTATATAAATAATAATAGTTATATCTAGTTAAATAAAATTAATTGGATCCATAACACAACTTAATAATTTTCATGATTGTGCCCAAAATCCTGAGATTTTATCACATTTATCACACATATGCCACGCACTCATTTAGTGTTTGTTTTTTTTTAATTATAGTTATACATATACATATATATACAGAAATTTGTTATTCTATAATTGGGGCCCATGGATGTTCTATATGTCCATATTGTATAGCATACAAATGGTCACGTATTTTACGATGCATTGGATTAACGTGATCCATTGTTGGTATTTCTAATAATTGTCCTAAATATTCCACAGACGATATAGGACTAATTGCGCAAGCAGTACCAGAACCAAACATTTCCAACAACTAAACGGAAAATTCAAAAAATTAACAAAAATTTCACACAAGTGTTTTTTTTTTTTGGTACCCTTTCACGTTCTATCAACTTTATAATATCTCTCATGGTAATAATTCGTTCTTCAATTCGAAATTCCTTCCATTGTTCGGCTATTTGTATAATTGATTGACGTACAACACCCGGTAGAATTATACCATTTAATGGTGGTGTGCATAAAACTCGTTCTAAAATCAAAAAGAATTATTTAAAGACTTCTTCTTAGGGAAATTTTCATTTTTTTTTACATACCTCCATTATCATCAATATAAAAAATGAATATATTCATGGCACCAGCTTCTGTAACTTGATGATCAGGCCCATAAAGCCACAGAACCTGTTGTCTGCCACGTGTTGTAGCTTTTTTTTGGGCACGTAATGTTGGACCATAATTGGAACCAACTTTTTTATCACCAGTACCACCTGGCCAGGCACGTGTGTATGATGGATCAGCTAATAAACTAACTGATTCCGATTTACCATCAAAATAATTACCAACTGGACACAGGATTGTGAATAGTAGTGCTGAATCGGATTGGGCAACACCTAGAGTTCCCTACGAATGGAAGGTTTTTGGTGAATTTCAGTTTTTTTTGGAACTAGAAGATTTGGTTTTGTGAAGAATTTGATGGAAGCTTCTTAGAGGAACTGGAAAAGTTTTTTTCTAAATTTTAAGAATCTTCTTTCCAAACACTTTCTTTTAAAAGATTTTTTAAATGAAGATTTTTTTTAAATTTGGAAAAAGACTTCTAATTCCTTTAAGAAGACTTCAGACTCTTTCTCTAAGAAGATTCTTTGAATTTGGAAATATTCCAAAGATGTTCTTAGAAGATTTTGAAAACGCTCTAGAAAAAAAAGTTTCATGTGAAATCGAGAATTTTCGGAAAAGTGAGAAACCCTCAGGAGTTTTACTAAATTCAAAAAAATTCAAAAATCTTCAAAGAAGTATTTCAGAAAAGGTCTCTAGGAATTAATAGAAAGATCTATGAATTTTAAAAGTTCTTTTGAAAGAAATCTTAATGACAAGAGTATAATTTCTCTGCAGCTCCAAAAATTTTAGATATGAAAGAAATTTTAAAGAATTCTAGAAAAAATCAACTTCCTCTTAATGAAAAAAAGCACTCAGGT
>SSSI01005829.1:0-13603 GCA_004796505.1 Oryzaephilus surinamensis
TTGATTTATTATTAGGCGCCAAATTTAAATTTTCGTGACAGTATGTAATTAAAGTCACTAAACATGTAATTTGTATTGCTGTCATACATGTATTTTGTATTGCTGTCATACATGCTGTCACGAAAATTCAAATATTTAAATTTGGCGCCTAATAATAGATCAAACATGGCGGACTATTGCGGTACTTTCTATATTTAGTGACTTTAGTCATAGATATTTTGTACGTCACGAGCAAAAAAATTCAAACTTTAAGAGTTTTTTTAAATTATTTGAGAAACTTTTGAGACGAACTTTTTTCACAGAGGGCCTTATTTTATCATGCTCTATCGATTGAAACAATAAAAAACCAAAGACATTACAATATAGAGTATAGACACCAAGAGGTAATGCATTACTGTGAGCCTTTTGTGACAACATGTACTCTAAACTTTTTTCTTATTGTCTCTTTCTATGTTGTTAAAATGAATATATGCCTATCTCCCTCTACGCCCTCTGTAAAGCACATACGTATAGATAAATATACTGCTTCAGTCTATATTTCACGCATACAAAATTTGACCACTAAAACGAGATAGAAAATAGTCGCCATTTTGGCATATAACTGTTATTGTAGGTGTTTCAACCTAACTTTTTCCGTTGTAAAGTGACACTTGTAGCGCTGTAGCTGGCTACAGGTGCCTGTAACATGTAGGTACCTGTAATAGTTAACTGTAGAAATAATAATTAATGTTTATTATGTTTATATACCTAAATCAAAAGTTAATACATTATTAAAATTATAAGTTTTGAAGGGAAAGCAATTTCATTGATTGATATTTTGCAACAAATTTGTCTACCTCCCCACCATTAATCTAGTAAGTTTTATTTTATTGTGTTACATCACTGTTACATTTGGCAATATATGTATCAATATGGCAGCCCTCTTATGTGGAGGTGTCGGACGTCTCATTTGCGTGGTATATTATGTCTATGTGTGTGGTTGTAACGAACCTCAAGGGACCACAGAAAATAGTTCGATATAACCGAAGTTCGTTATATCAGTTCAATATTTAAAAGTTAAACTTGAATCGGGACTTTCAAATCAGTTCGTTATATCCAAGAAATCGTAATAAACGGATTCGTTATAAGCGGACAATACTGTAATTACCAAATTTGGTATAGGGAAGTCTTTTAATATTCTCTAAATATGTGCATAATTTGAAGAAATTCTTCCTTCTAGAAATGCACGTACTCGTGGTAAGAATTTCGATCACAATAACTTTTATTTTGTTATAAAAGTACATCAAAAACAAGCTTTTTCTAATAGAAAATTTTATAATAAAACTTTTTTGTCTCTATTTTTTTTGATTGGACTTACTCTTTTCATAAAAAAAATAAAATTAAAATCAATGTATAAAATTTTTATAATTTTTAAGGAATATTTCTATTGAGAAATGTTTCTATGTATAGTATCCATGCTTCCTCACTATTACTATTAGCCCTACCATAGGTATATAAAATGCATGTGCAAATGTGCCGCAAGAAGAAGTGCATTTCTAGTAAGCAGAATATTTTCAAATTGTACACATATTATATTATATAAAAAAACTTCCCTATACCAAATTTGGTAATTATATCTTTATTGGTTTTGAAGATATTGAAAAAAATAACTTTTTTTTGAAGACTTTGACAGCTCCTAACTCCTCAGGGGTACCGAATTCGCCCTATGTTTTTAAAATTACTGTGAATGTACATAATTTAATTAACGGTTTAGTAGAAAAATCAAAGTTTTCATATCGTTTACCTACAAATCCTACAATTACAAGATATTTTGGATTGTCTTGCTATTCGGTATCTACTTTTATCTCAATGTTTACTTTTATTTAAAATTGATTCTAAAAAATGTTTCTTTTGTTTGCTATAAAATAAACAGTGAAAGTCCTAACATCTATGTATGCATATATGTTTTATAATACACAATCACAAATTACCTTATTATTATGTACTATTATATTATTAACTGAAATACAGTCATTTCGTTTAGTAAGTATTATACATTTGACCAATCTAAATTAAATTGTTATATTATCTAACAAAAATAACTTTCATTTTTTTACACTTTCACCCACAAAAGTGATTGTTTAATAATTGATATTGTTGTGTTAAATTACGTTAAAAAATTTTTTTAAAAGGATATTCGATAAAATATATATAAATGTTGCAAAAATTACATATCTACATATTTCAAAAATTATTTATAAATTTTAACCACTATTTTCTACAAAAAATGATCCCAATACACTCGTACACAGAAAAAATATTTAGGATCTAAAATGTAGGCGTTACATTTGAATAAAAAATAAGAAATCATTGTAAAAGTAAAGTGTTGTTGATAATAAATTATATCAATTATTATTTGAAACTTTATAAGTATACAATAAATATACACACAGAAAAACGGTGGTGATCTCATCATGGTACACAAATACATACGTATTTAAAAAATATGTAAGTAATGTCAAAATAAGAATTAATTCAAATTTGATCGATATTTTTATTACAAAGTTATATGTATTTACATATAATATACCATATTAGATAGGTATATTTAATAAACCCTAAAAAATTTAAATAACTACGAAAGGAAGTTCTTAAGTGTACATTTATATAATTGTCGACATTGCTTCTGATTATAGTACGTATACTTATAAATAATTAAAATTATGGACAAAAAACTGTTAGTAATATTATTGACATGCACAAAATTATGAAAGCGTAAATATCAAGTTGATCCAGTATAGTAAAAAAAATCAGAAATAATATTCAGCCAAGCTGAAAAAAAGCATTATTTTATATGCATGTGTGCATGTATATTCATTAAAAATTATCACTCCACTCCCCCATACATTTAAACTATACATATATGTATAGTTTACACGAGTTTAAGAAAAAATATGTAACTGGGATATTTTAATATATGTTTATTAAATATACTTAAATGTAACTTTATAATATACACCTTAAAATTTATAATGAATCTTAAAAGTTAATTGTGTTTAACAATTCACCCTAAATTAAATTGTCATCAAGTTAAATTAAGTTTCTTAATTTCAATCGTCCATTCCTTTTATTTTATTCAAGATAATTAATTAGTTTATCTGATAAGGTAGGCAATCTAGATAAATTTCTAAGAAATTAAATCTCACTTGTCCAACCATGTTTGGTGGCAATTAAATAAATGTTTTCGTATTACAAAATTTCCAACCCTGCCACCATTATTTATTATTAACAGGTTTTATTTACATATACACCTAACATTATAATAGTATTCTTTTAATTTATAAATCGTTTCTTAATTATGTCATCTTCATTTTAAATAATAACGACAACATTATGTATTTTATTAACAATTGTACACTGCCAGGAACATGAAACGTGCATGCATGGACTCAAAAATATAAATTGAGGAAAAACAACATGTTCTTATTGTATAATGAGAAGCAGACACTTGCAATCCTAAACGTATCACAAATTACAATACAAACTAACTAATACTTATTAAGATCGAAATTTGCATAGGTATACATCTTACCTGTACCTATACTTATAACGTCTCTGGGTAACTGTAAATGACTTTAGGTATAAATAATAATAATCACTATAGCCACTGTTTTATTATATGATATTATTAGGTATGTATGTACATAAGTTATTTATGATGAAATGTTATTTCTAAGAGTTTGGTCCACAAATTTGTCTCCTCCACTTGTATAAGTTGAGATAAATAATTTCTTAAGATTGTTATAATTTATTCTATTTTTTCAAATAATTAAGTATAATACGTTCTAAGTGTTTCATCATAAAATTTCTATTGTGGGAAATAAAATATAATTACAGCTTTCTCTCTATAAGATCTATTAAAGTATTTGAAGTAAATTTTCCCCATTTTTTATGTAGATATAGGTAATTAAATTGTTAGTAACCTTGATAAATATTTCATTTGATTATATTTATAATTTATTTGCTATATTTTAATAATATTACATATGATTTATAATAACCTTACAGATCAACTACGACCTCCGGTCTCGACAAACAATGCCCAGCATTCTTAATACTTTAAAAATAAGTTGCTTAACGCCTTGTTATATAAATGATGACTAATAATAAATCAGTATTATTATTTGATTATTGATTTTTTATAATAAAGACAATTTATGTGAGTATTAATTATAATTATTTTTAAGTAGGTATATATACATTGTGCCATCAGCACACCAAACTGTAAAAATGTCTTCTATACGGTAAATCGTTAATATTTTTTCACACCATTAACATTATAACAAAAATAGTTATTTACAATTTTCGCTCTACTAAACTTTATTTGAATTATTTTGAACACATTTTCGAATCTACAATTTCTAATTTATAATTACATTTAACGTAAATAATTTAATTTATTTGATTAGTTGGTCAAATCAAATATTGTAGATATGTATTATTTTATTTAAAAGTTTATAAGGCACAAAATTTCTGATTTAATTCTAGAGAATTGAAACAAGCAAACCAAATTGTATAATTATTGGAAAATGTAGGTAGGTATATAAAAAAAACAATAAATAGAAATACTAGAATACTTTTACACACTCTTGTTGTAAGTTGTTTGCGTGTTTGGCTTTTTGGTAGTAAGTTAAAGTTCTTGTTAGTTATTTTGGAGAACTGAATTTAAAATACATATTAGTATGTCTGAAAAATATTTGAAACACGTCAAGCTTTTATAATATGCATGTGTAATTTATGTGTAAACATATTTATTCTCAAAAAAAAATTAAGATTTATGTAGTATACATCTAAATATTAAAGTTCCATACTTATTTTGCGAAATATTTTAGTTACCTAACCTATGCCAGTATAATACAAAAACAATGAAGTTATCTTTTAATTATTATGTGATGTCACTAGCATAATATTGCACGTGCAAATTACGTATACAGTTTAAATAATTATATTCGAACTAAATAAAACATGTGAGTAAAATTGAGTAAGTCGGAGTTAACATGTGCAAAATCATTTAATAAAATTTTATAAAGTCTATAAATTCTATAATGCGATAAAAAACATTCACGTCAATTTTTCTTTGTTTTATTTTCAAATAAATAATATAGGTATTATGCACTTACGAGTTTGTGCGAGTAGAAGTATACAATATACTTGTAAATGAATGTACATATATATGTCGCAGGCGTATTGTAGTTTCAGTCTTATTATAATACACACAAAATGTGTTTTATAATTTGTATAACAATTAAATGTCCTCCTTCTTTTATAGATAATGTAAATAGTTTTTTTTTGCAAAAAACTTAGAATTTGTATCCTACTCTTAATGATGACTTTAATTTTGGCCTTGACTTTACAAAGAAAATATTGAAAAATCTATAAAACAAGGAAGAAAAGTAAATAACTTAGAATGTGTAAAAGCCTAGGCGTATTATAATAAACCTAATATTAAAATACGACTGCGACATATATACTTTGATACTAACTATCATACCTAATATCTAGGTATATCTATCTGGACACATATGCATATGTATACCTATTACAAGATTGTATCTTTTTTTCACTATGAATCTGGATCATTTCCATCTATCTTTTTTCTCATTTATAAGCATTATATACGTATGTATATACATATGAAATATGTACATAGGGGTATAAATTCAAATATTATAATATAAAAGTTCAAACCAGCACAAACACCTGTTGCAAATTCCAAGGATGTTATTGATAACGGCTTTGGAGAGTACTTACTTACTCGTAATAATGAAGTAAGAACCGCTTGAATCGAGAGTAATATGCTTCAACTGTACAGTGTATGTACGTATTATGAAAACATATTTAATAAGAAATTAAAAATTCGAAATACTCATATGTTCATTAAAAAATAAACATATATGTATAATAAATAAAGTGTATTTGATACAAATACATCTCTATACTGTATTCTTTTTAAGAACATAGCTTAGACCGCCATATTGTTATGAAATTGAACGCGCGTAATTTAAATTCAATCACACTTGAATTGTAAATGACACAACAATTAACAACATAAAAATTTTACTTAATTTTTCAAAAAAAATGTTTTGTTATGTCGATAATTGTCGAATAATTATAAAATCTTCAATTCCTGCATGACAATTTTTTAATCATTTTTAAAATGACATCAATAAAATTTACATACCATATCACAATATACTTATTAAAATTTAGAACCCAAAATCTTTTACTTTATTCATTTAAAAAAATACTGCACGACAAAAAATGTGTAAGTAGTAATAAGTATCATACATAAGTATGTATTACCGCATCTACTAAGAGAATGTTGCACAAAAGAATGTGAATTAATACCTCGTGACACTTTTATAGAGATTCTATTGGCGGCATAAAGGAAATTTCACAGGAACTGGTAATACCTTTTCCTTTCCGTGCTCACAAACTCTCACTAGATGGACAATACGTATACATATTTATGTATTAACTAT
This sequence comes from Oryzaephilus surinamensis, assembly GCA_004796505.1. NCBI lineage: Eukaryota > Metazoa > Arthropoda > Insecta > Coleoptera > Silvanidae > Oryzaephilus > Oryzaephilus surinamensis. The sequence continues at coordinate 6,522 of SSSI01005829.1, forward strand.
ACTTATACCTACTTGGGCACTACGATGTTTTCTGTGATGAATTAAAATATTAGAATTAAAAGTATTATGCTGTCCTTATATAAAAAAGACTATAACAACAATAATAATTACTGACTTAACCACCGGCACTTTTTGCCAAGGGTAAAGAAATCACTTTTTAATGGGAAAAAATAGTTGTGAATTTTGGCAAAACATCTTTTTTATTTATAGAAATACTGGGTATGATTTTTCCGAATTCGTTTATAGTTTTACATTAGTAATTGTACTTTTTCTACAATTTTATTGAATATGGATATTTCACACATATTTTGTGTCAAAACTCCTTATAGGTATAATGTAAGTGTTCGTTGCTCTAAGAAGTTATACGACTATTTCAGGAAAATGATTATTAAAACAATGTGTTATTTTATTCCCGGATATTGTAGAAAATTGGGTCAGATTAAGTATTATTATTTTGCAAATTGGTCGTTTCCATAATAAATATATGTACCTATTACATGTATATGTATGTATGTGTCCGTGTTTGGTGTTTCATGCGAATTAAAATTAAAATTATAATAATATAATAGCTTGATAACTCACTAAAACACTTTGGTATATGAGTATAATTCATAAAGGAAGTCTCCAATTGCTCATAAACGTATATAAACTTATTTGTACGATGCGTGGGGTGGCGCTATTCACGCGTACCCACTTAAATTAAACGCAACACGTGATTTTAATGTTATTTTCGACAAATTATTCTATCAATTTTATTATCACACTCAACTGCAAGCTCCATTTAAATGAAGCTTAAACATAAACTTATTTCTTTAAACTTAAAGAATAATCGGTCAATTTTATCTATTTATTATTTACAACACACATAACTTTTTTTACAAAGCAAAAATCATAAGTTAGGTATTATGCATAATTTAATGATTTTTGTTAGAATAGTAAAAAACCTAAGAACAAACTAGTATAATTTTATGGGCAATAAATCATTATTAAATTATTATAAGTATGTACATATATCAATATGGTATTAGAATTTAGCTATACCTACTCGTATAGTTAGGTGGTTTTCAATCTATAGAAATTATTATAAATTAATAAATGTTGATAAAAGAGAATATCGTATATTTCTCATTAGTCATTACCTACACTAATTACAGAATATATACAAAGCAACATACAATTTAAATTAAAAATACGTTGGTATAATATATTTCTTTATAATTTTTAAAATATACATATACCTATTTAAAATTAGTAGATTATCTATTGAAGTTAAATGAGTTAATTCATTAAATAATAACAATGTAATAATATCAAATTTAAAATAGGTATAGACTAATACCAACTTAGTACAGTTAAAAAAAGGGAAAAAAGAACTTTTTTCTATATAAACAATTGATCTAATTAACATTAACTATTAATTAAAGTACTAAAAAGCAACAAAAATATCTAACGTATTATACAAAAAATCTATTAGGAGTATTATTTTTTTAAATAATTTTGTAATATTTTATTAAAATTAAGTAAATGGTGGATTAAATAAGGCACATATAAAATTAAAATTAATGACAATTTGTTAATAAATGTTTTTATATGTATTTACCTCATACAGGTAAAGACAAACACTCGGACAAACATGTAAAATTATTCAAAATATCGAATAAAGTCCTAATAGTTATTAGGTTATTACTACTTAACGGATGTCGGTCAATGAATTGATAAATGAATTGATCATTTTGAACGGAAGTCACGATTATATAGGTATATATGTATGTATATTATATATGTATTAGGTGTTTACAGACATTCATACAATATACACTTTTACAATATAATAATAATTGATAGATATTAATATGAATCAAAAACAAATAAACTTATACAAATTATAAACTATATGCGAGTATAACAGACCAAGAACTTAGTCGAAATCGAGGTCAAGATATTCAATAAAAATGAAATTAATAATAAGTAGTGTATTATACAACCGAAATATAATGATGATTATTCATGAGGATGAAAGTTGCAAGCGAGTGTTGTTATCGCCCGAATAAATCGTTTTGTTTATCTACAAACACATGTGATAATCAATATTTCCTTAATTTTATACTCCTATATTAAAACTTCGATATAGTAATAAGAATAATAATAACAAAAAAATCAGCTCATTTAAGAAAACTCTACAAAGTATTTAATATGACATATTATGTAGGTCTAGGTATTGCCAAGTGATTTATTTAAGTGACTGTATTTATTTGGATTTAATATTGAATAAAATATTCAAAATATATAGGTAGGTAGGTAGAATAAGTTTTTAACATTTTTTAATGTTTCACACATTATTTTACGATTTTTTAAGAAAAAGTGGAACCAAAGTCTGTAACTTAATTGAATCTCTGAATTTTTGAACATTTTTACCTATTAGGTATATTTAAAAATAATTAAGTATACGAATATAATTTTATAAAAAAAAAAATATAAATTAAAACTGTAACAAAAATTATTAGGGTTACTGACCTGAGAATCTTGCTAGGAAACGGTGAAAGCCGGTGGCAAGTGATTGCGCCAGGCACCGAAACACAAAAGGCAATGGGGTGGGCCTCCCCCAGCCCCATATAGGCCACATCATGTGCGCCACTGAAAATATAAGAAAAAATAAATACATAAAGTTGTGTTATGAAGACTTATGTACTAATAAAAACGTTAATATAAAATAAGTTAATATAAAAATTAATTATTATTAGGTATACTGAATTTAAGATAAATATCTCTAAAAATTATATGTTCAAATAATTTAAAGACTATATAACATGCAAATTGATGTCACATGAAATGTACAATGTATAGTTCCTATTCTATGTACTTGTACATAGGTATATCAATTTAAAAAAATGTTGTAAATTGTTATAAAACAATAAATATTGTTGCCAAGTTACAAGTTAAAATCTAGATCAATAAGTAGGTATTGTAAAAATGATTTAAAGCCTGGTTTTAGACACATTCAACATTTAATAAATTAGAAAAAATTTACACAATAGTTATTTGTTTTACAAGAGCTGAAAAGAAACATTTGCAATATGTTTTCGTTCGAGTAAAATACAAGATTTTTGTAACAAATGTTCGAATTTAGGGATATTTTTTGGTTTGTAGTGAAACAATTGGATAAATTATCAATTACAATTGATAGATTTACGTTTTGAACCAATTTCAGCAACCAACGTTGCTTTTTTTTATTATAACTGCTATCGCCATGAAACCGGTTACAAAAAAATAATTGTAAAAAATAGGAGTAGTATTTTACTTCGCTAATCAATGCATTAAAATTGCAACAAACATTAACATTGAAATTAACAGAAAATGTATTAGCAAGTCACTAGCCCTTAGCTATTTTATTAATGACCGAATCGTAATGAAATTTCTCTATTATTTATTCACCTATATATTATATTGTCCATTCATCTCTCCATAAACTGCTTATTATCAGAAAAGATTCTATAGCTATATTAAAAAAATGGCATTTTTCAGCCTACTGTATTTTACATCATATAGTTACGAGGAAAAAAAGTGTTACCACCTAATCACTCATAAAATAGTACATATTACACTCTCACTTACTACAACCTACAATAACCTATAACATGTTAAAAGATATGTATTACGTATTTAAAAAAAAAATCTTGGATTTCCTAGATATTGTACATAATACATACATAGGTAGGTATATGTATATTATAAATACATATAACACATCAATTCTAACGATAATTACAATAAATAAACACAACTACGTATATAAGGTATAAGTTTATAATATTATATATATTACGAGGTACATAATTATTATATTACGTACTTCAGAGGAAACAGTACCAACAACAAAAATTGTTATACATACATATGTAAAAAAAAGTGAGGCAAGATTTTCAAATGGTCATAATAATTTGCCATCGGCAAACATTTTCTATTTTTTATTAATAATAATAAATAAGTATAAAACAACACACATACAACAAACAGAACCCGCAACAACGCGTCAAGGCTATGGGAACGTTTTACAGTTCAATGATAAACAAAACGGTGATTCAATTCAATAATACTATAAAAAATATCTACATAATCATTAGTGTAAAATTGATTTTGTCTATTAGGCAAAACTCGAGAAAAATTTCACTTTCTTATACAACATACAAACAAAAAAATACATACATACATATTTCCATTTTTATTTAAGAAAATGGTTAAAAAATATTGTGTCGTAAAATGTACCTACTATTTAAAAAATATGTAAGTTAGGTAATTATTTCTTTAAAGAGAAAAAATGGTCTTATCAGTAATCAGTAATCAGTGATTTTTTAGCAATGTTTGTTTATTTGTATAGTAATTAATGATAAATTGGGAAATTGATTATTCATAAAATACAGATTATTATCAGGATTGAAACAATATTTAAAAATTTTAATGATTCAGAATATATAGGTAACAACCTGGATAACAACCATTTGTAAAATAAAATATTATTCACAAGACACCTTTATATTTCTCTTTAATTATATTTTTATATAATACGAACGGTACTTTTTTTCATTAATTATATGAATTCTATTGAAAAAAGTTGTTTTAATTATTTAAATTCATTTCACATCATATTAAATTGCGTTTTCTCATACATATTTTATTTAACAGAAAATATTAATTATTAAAAAAATACTTTTTAATCATATTTTGGTAATTTAAATGATACAATTTCTTTTTAACTATAGGTGGTATTATATTTAGAACAATTGCGAATATTTTTATATATACCTATAATATAACAAAAAAAAAAATCTGTTAAATATGTAATATTACACAAGTTGCCTAAGTGTTAAAAAAGTATAATAATAAACCAAGGTCGCGGAACGTATTTGCTAGTGTTGTTTTTAAAGGTATTTGAACGACATCATTAGTTATTATCACTATTAAAATATTGTACAATAATTTTTACGTATGACAAGAATAAACAGGTCTATAAATTATATGTATACAATATACAGAATACAAAAAAAAAGTATTAGGGAGAGTAACAAAAACAGAAAAAAGTGATAATAAAAAAAATCAAGTCAGTGTAGTGAAAACAAACTACGCATATATATGTATATTCGAAACACCCACGAATTATACATATACATACTTACATTGAAAAGTCTTCAAAAACATGAAGGTGGTCCAATGTTCACATTAAATATAAATTCCATAGCACTTCTTGGTCTGTTTATGAAAAGCATCACACAGAAAACGAAAAATATACAGCAGCAGTACGAGTAGCAGCGGCTACTTTTTGTAAAAAAAACATTTACGCACACTATGCATTTATATAAAAATTATGTATAATTTATATACGAAAGACTGGAACTCTTTAAGACAAAAATTAAATTATATGACGAAGAAGCACAAGAAGAAAGCACACAACAATCACAATTCTCTTCAACTGGGAAGAGAAAATTTTTTTAATATTATTTAGGTAGGTAGGTAGTTAATTTGCTTGGTTTGTTTATATACATATGTCTTTTTTCTTCGATATAATATACATACATATAATGATAATGTCGATTCGATAAAATTTATTTTATAATCAAGTCATAATATTATTAAATATATTGTAAATAAAAATCGGTATAATCTATAAGAAATTTGCGAAAAGAATTGCTCTACTTCCATAAAATACATGTATAAGAAATATTCACAATAATACCGCAGCAACTTTATAACAACATATACTACCAACAACAAACCACGTACACAAACTGACGACTGAAACAACAGCATGCCATGACCGAAAACCGATGCCAGCCGATGTTAGTGGACGTACCTGAACGAATATACGGTGAAAAAAGTTACGGGAGAAGAAGAAGAAGAAAGTGCAATGATGGGGTAGGTGAGAGAGATGTAATTAAAAACAGTAACATTTTATTAGAAAACAAATTTTGTGTAAAAAAAATTATACATTTTTCATTATTTTGTCGAGACCGAAGGTCTTATAAAGTGTATTAAAACTTAAATTTAAACTACGTCCTTCGTATTAATAATTATATGTTTATATGTATAAGTACGTACTTATAATACATACATACTTAGATACTAATATTATGAAAAAAATTTCTTATAATATAATTACAATATATTAATAGATCAATTAAACCTCAACATTTCATACGACTATTAATTAATTATTATTACAATAAAATAATTTAAAGTTGAGCTAAATGTGACTACTTTCCCACACAACTGAATTTATATTATTATAAAATTATTATTGTAAACTAGTGCATTTGTATTAGGTATAATATTTTTCTAATAAGTATTACTCCTATAATATTAATGTATTTATTTATAATTATCAACTAGACATCATGTACACGTAAGTAGGTAGGTACATACATATACATATTGTCATGATATTAATAACATATGACAATATTTAAATGTTTAAATAGGATTTAAGGAATATAATTAATATACAGCCAATATTAATGTGTAAAACATACGTATATAATTGTTCGATTTTATAATTTTATTGTTGGGAAATACAAAATGTATTTATTATTTATTACCTATATATACACTGAAAAAAATATTGTACATATTATTGATAAACACTGTTCATTACTTTTTTGTACATTACTACAATGAAAATGTAATGTAACTAATGAACTTATAGTCATAGGTTCAAGAGTAGTTTTATTGAAATAATGAAAGTGAATTCATCAAATGGTTATAATTAAGTACATTAACCGTAGGAAAAATGATCCGGTTATCCGGATACACATTTACTGAACCGTTGATCTACTGAACCGAAAACGGCTCAACGGATCTTTATATCCGTATCCGAATCCCGATCCGTTTTTTTATCCGGATCCATTTGTGAGTCTGATCAAAAATGAATCAACTGATCCAAACCGTCGCCGGATTCAAAATATAAACAAATGAATAAATTTGAATAATTTTTCACTTTTGTAAGCTTTTAAGAAATGTTAAGTTTAAATAATGTACAATATATCTTCAATTGACTATAAAATAATAGGTATTTCTTATATATAAATTATATA
>SSSI01005839.1:0-19456 GCA_004796505.1 Oryzaephilus surinamensis
GCAATTGGCGTATAAAGTGCGCAAAATTCAAAATATGATTATTTATTGAATATTACAGCATAAATTGTGTGTCAATTTATTTATGTCACTGACAATTTATGTCAAATGTCACAATTTTGTTATAAATTTAGTTACAACCGCTAAATCAGACTTGCTTATTAAAATTCTAACTTTCCAATTCAGTTTGTTAAAGACATACGTTTACATACTATATTTATCAAATATTTAAACATTGCCGAAAACGTATGTCTGAAAATGGCAAATAGAAAACCGTTTTTAGGTCACTTTACACTAAAGGCATAAAAATGGCGTCGTTTTCTATCTCTTTTTACTGGCCCAGTTTTTAATGTGATTTTAGTAAGGTTGGAGCCGTATATATTATATAGGTATGTGGTGTGGGGCCTTTGGTGTAATATTTTCTCACCTTGTGTTTACCGCAATTTGTACCGGGTGCTGCGGGTCGTAAAAGTGTTGTACATGTATCATTAATAGAACACCAAAGGCGCGAACAAATCTCATCTAATGGTGAACAAACTGTTGCCTCTGGACCAAATTGAAAACGGCACTGATAATCAGCATTATACATAGCTCCAGGTGGTAAATCAGGATAAGAATACAATGTTACTGTTTCCGGTTCATCTTGTAAACATTGGCCCAATCCTTTACTATACGTACATGTATAAAATTTTTTATATATATGAAAGTTATAAAATAATATTCTTGTTATTATTAATTAATTAATTATTTTCTATAGTATGTAAATTTTCTTTATATATTGTATATAATAATAATAATGTTTGTGTATACACATCATATCTATTATTAATTGTAAAACAATCTACTGTAATCATTTAATTAAAAATAATTGGATGATGTATAGAAAAAATAAAAAACATGTGTATGTAATACCTACACACGCACGCAAACTAGTAAATTACTATAATTACGATTATTATTGTTATTACAGTTTATTTTAAAGAAAAATTGGAAAATTTTTGTTGGAAACAAACGATTTTGCAATAAAATTACCGTATATATGTAGGCATACAAACACAACTCATTAATAATCCTTTTATATAATTAATAAATGGGCGTGTACCTAGTATTAATTTACTAAAGAAAATTAGTTGTTGCCTTTCGTCTATAATTCAACCAAATGGCTGTTATTGTATCAGGTTGGTACACTAAAATGTAATCAATGCAGAAATTGTGCATTTCTTTGTTTTTATTCGAATGAAATTTGAGTAATTTAATACTCAAAATGAGTAAATATGTTTTAAATAACTTTGGTTTGCTCATTAATGTTTGGAAAATTATTGGAGATCAAATACGGGCATTGTATGAACAATAACCGTTTGTACGTCTTTTTTGAGTTAAATTTGAGTAAAAGCTTTTTAGTTTTATTATATTTTTCAAAAACTTAATATAGCACCATGCATAATATCTCGAATTTAAGTATAAACTTTTTTAATAGAGAATTCGTTTTCAATAACTTTAAAACATACTATATGTATGTGTTTTTTTTGAGTAAAATTTAAATAAAATTTAAGTAATTAAGAAAAATAGTACATTAAATAAAATAGCTTGGAAACTTTTGTTTTAATTATATCTTTTAAACAATCGAATGAGTGAGTAAATCGGAATAAAACCATATTTTTAAAACTTGAAACACAACAAAATTCAAACTAACTTTAAAGATGCACAGTCTTCATTTCAATGAAATTTGAGTAACAGACTAATAATGATTTTTTTTGAATATTTAAAGTAAGTTAAATTTTATTAGAAAACTTTGATTTTCTTGTTAATGTTGCAAAATTATTGTAAATAATAATTATATAAACTTTCCGTGAACATTTACCTTACGTGTGTCGTTTTTGTTTGAAATTTGAGTAAAATCGTACTAATTTTATTATAATTTTCAAACACATTCAATATGATGTGAAACTTTGTTTCCAACAAACAATTTTGCAGTAAAATGACCGTACATGTACACAAAACAACTCATTAATAATCCTATTATATAATTAATTAACTTACTCAAGAAAGTTTGTTATTTCTCTTCGGCTACAATTCGACCAACTGACTGTTATTGTATCAGCTTCAAAACTCGGTGTCATTATATGCAAAATACTACCTTGCCTTCTTTTACATCCCGTCTTTTCTGTATCGTGTAACATTCCAAAACTATATGCATAACAAAAATTATCAACATTATTTACAATTTATGCACGTTTTCCATATAATAACAATATAAATGGTCTATTATTCTATTAGCATTAAATTATTCGATGTTGTAGTCATGAAGAGAGGAAAAAAAAGTCCAGTCCCGATTATATATTTACTTACTTATGACCCATTTCGTGTGCTATAGTATGCGCCGAAGTGATTCCATTATCTTCATTGACACTGCAACTTTTGCCCGTTTTGCACATGCCACCAATATGGGCCACACCCAATGTACCACAAGGTACATCTTGTCTAGAACATATATCCTTTCTTGTTATTAATATAGCAACATCATGATGATGTGGATGGGAATCATGTGATGGATTTAAGGATTTCTGCCATTTACAAAAATTCTTCAATGTTATGTCAGCATTAACAGTCACATTTAAATCTGGTTCGGCTAGTGATTCATCAATTAAGATGATTTTTACTACAACAACTTTGACGAGATTACCAATACTTGGATCCATGTAGAATGATGATACCTGAAGGGATTAGCACGGATCTTGTCACAATTTTTTTTTAATTTTAAAACATACCATATTCAATATAGTTAAAAGATAAGTTTCTATGTCACCCTCTTGATGGAACTCAACCATTGTTGCATCGGCCACAAGAAGTGTTTCAACGTATTGCGGTTTACTAATCGATCGTTTTCCAATATTATGACCATTTCTGTATTTCAGTTTTTTTAATTGCGAGTACTCCATATACGGTATTTGTATTTTTGGTTTGTTATTATGTTTATGACGTTTTTCTTGTACTTTAATTTTACCTAATTGACGTTGCCATTCTAATCTAAAGAAATTTTTTGTTAAAAATTCACAAAATACGTATATTATATCGCACGTACTCAGTCATTTTCTTTGGATCTCTCGTACCACAATTTGAATGTTTCTTTTTTTTCTTTTTACGTTTCTTCTTTGTATTATAACTGGATAAAGCCGATCTTTTGAATACTATATGCTTATGGCCCGGTTGAATTGTTTTCAATTCTTCATGTTGTACAGGTTCTATATAATATTTACCATGTTTCGAATGAATCAAACCGGCCTGCACAAAAATAGTTTCTTGCTAGTGTGGTTTTGGAACAACAAGTTTCGCATTGCAATAAATAATAAAACTGGGTATGATGTATTGTTAATAAGTAGGTGCAAAAGGACATTATAAGCAAAACAAACCACTTACCAAGCCGTTACAGGTGGAGATGGCAACCCTAGAATTGGGTTGACCACGTACAACACCTTGAAAATGACAACCAGTTGATTTATTGTTCGGTTTATACCTAATATGTATATCCCGTTTACGACGTTCAATTATAACGCCAGGTGCTAAAAATTCACTGGATGGTCCAACAATTAAATGATGATCAATATCGTAAATCGATACATTAAAATGGTATTCATCAATATTGGTTCCATCGTTGTGAAATGTTGTTAAATTATGGGAAATATAATCACCATTTTGCGTTATTTTATGTGGAATTGTTTCGTATACTTCTAATATGTTCTTCGTATAAATACCTATTAAAAATAAACCAAAAAAATTGTTTTATGTATAGTTTATTCGTATAGTAAAGCGAGAATATTTGACATTTTTAAAAATACTCTAATTTCATTTGTTGTTGCTTAGAAACGTAGAATAAATTACAAAATATGCCATTGTTTTGCTTATTTTAAGAGAAAATATAGTATAGGCTATATTTAGCAGTAAATCTATATTTACAAGACCATTGGAGATTTTTTTATGAATTTTCTTTATAGTTTATAAATTTTTCTTATGCATCATTCATTTAGTAAAGCGGGAATAATCCAAACTTTGAAAAATACTTTATTTTTATTGAGGTTTCAACAATAATAAAATAGCAACATTTTTCTTAATCATTGAATATAGCGGATTATTTTGTTTATTTTTCGAGAAAATACAGTTTAGATTATATTTTGAAACAAATTCTGTTATAAATACCGAGGATTTATTTTTTAATGGATTTAACTTATAGTTCATTCATCTAATAAAGCGGGAATATTCGAAATTATGAAAGAAACTAGATTTTTATTGGTGCTTCAATAATTTCACCAATAAGACTGCAGCATTTTTCAATATTTCCGAAAATAATCAATTATTTTGCGGGCGAATATAGTATAGATTATAATGCAACAAACTTTATCCTTAAACTTTATTGTTTATGGAATTAACATATAGGTCATTCATTTAATAGAGCGGGAATATTCGAAATTTTGAAAAATATTCGATTATTGATGCCTTAATAATGACAACAATTAAATAGCAGCATTTTTCAATATTTCCAAATATACTCGACAGTTTTGGTTATTTTCCGAAAGAATAGAGTATAGGACATATTTTGCAGTAATCTATATTTACAAATACAAATAGAAATTTATTTTTATATGAATTTTATCTATAGTTTATTCATTTTATCTATACTTCATTCATTTAGTAAAGCGGTAATAATCCAAACTTTGAAAACTACTCGATTTTTACTGGTGTTTCAATAATAACGTTATAAAATGGCAACATATTCCTTATTCGTCGAATGCAGTGGATTATTTTGTTTATTTTATGAGCAAATATAGTATTAGATTATATTGTGCAACAAAAACTTTATACCGGGACTTAATTTTATGAATTTAACCTATTGTTCATTCATCTGTTAGAGCGGGAATATTCGAAATTATGAAAAATACTTGATTTTTATTAGTGCTTATTAAATAATAACACCAATAAAATGGTAGAATTTTTCAATATTTCCAAATACAGTCCATTGTTTTGATTATTCCGAGCGAATGTAGTATAGTTATATTGGATTATAACAATTTATCAAAATTTAAATAAAAATTTTATATACCACGTTCAGTTATTGTCATGTAGGTATAATTAAATAATTAAATGATAAAAATCCGACACATGTTTAATCGACTATGCACCTAAATTGTCAATTTTATTAATAAAATAATGCAACAGATAATAAAATGTACATTTTGCATTGATTGGTCTCTTCTAGACTAATTATTATGGCTACAAAGTGGGTGTTACCATTTAATATTATAACTAGTAATTATTTTACATAAAATTATAATACGATTGTGTAATGTATTCATATATTTATAATTTTATATAACATGGAATAACGAAAAATAACTTAATTATTATCTACCACCACAAAAAAAAAGCCAAAAATTGGGGAAAACTTTTATAACAACTCTTTTGCAGGTGTAATAAAAAGAATGACCGAAATAATTAATCAACAAACTTTATTTATATGTTAGCAAGTAATAAACAACAAGAAAAAGGACGTTAAGAAGAAAAGCCCCCCATAAAAAAGTTTTCCTTATTAATATGTGTTGTGTGGGCTTTCATTTTAAGTTTTTTTCAGTTGTGTTCATGTTTTTAATATTTATATGCACATTACAGATTGATATCAAAATAAAGAATTACAAATTTTATTATTTAAAACAAAAAATTGTGTCCTAATGAATTTATAATTTGTTTGCATGTGAATTTATAAATTTTATGCAAAAAAAATTGTAAATAGTTTATGCCTTCCAGCATCACTGTTACAATTGCTTGAATTTGTATAAAATTGCATAAGCAAAACTTCCTGGAAAATGTTTATTTAAATGTAATTACAAGTTAGAAAATAATTGCAATGTTTTTTATTTGTCATTTATTTTCGCCCCCAAGAATGAGTGACTGTGGTGGTGGCGGCATTCAGCATTTTCGTTCATTTCCAATTGAAATACGTACGGAATTGTTTTAGTTTAAAATTTTATGCATGTATGGCACGTATATAAAAGTTCTTGTGTTTGTTGTTGTATGTTGTATTGTTGATGGCATCTAAAACTAAACCACAACAACAACCTGCCGTACTAATGATGGCGCCGTCGATCTTTTCTTGTATATTCCAATGCCATTGTCCTCTATTTTATCATTATAGGTACATCTTTTTCCAATTTTCTTTTTCAATTTTAATTGAACGTCTTCTAAAATGTTAATTAAACCCGATTTTCACTAATTAATGTCCTCTAATTGGATTTTTTTCTTATATAAATATGTATATTGATTTTCTTGCTGTTGATGTGTGTAAAACTTTACAAGTTTCTGCTTTTATATTAAGTCATATCAATAAAAAAATGTTTATGGTTGAAGATGTTGGCGTGATGGTTATAATCTTAAAATATTTTAATGACTAAAACGTCTATTTAGTGAAAGGTTGCAGGAAATTACGCATTTAAACATAAAATTCTTACCATCTTTCTTTGTTGTACAATGTAATAATAATTCAACATGTTTTTGTTTAATTATTGAACAAAAATTATATAATTGTTATAAACGATTTAATCGACATAATTTTGTTACAAGAATTGTAAATCCTACACATTTTCGTACCTCATATATTATAAAATACACCTACGATTGAAATTTTATTATTATTAACAAAAATACGTTTTTTTTTCTTTTCTACCTTCATTCATAAAATATATACAGACAAAAATAACTTTAACCTACAAAACAAACTAATAAATTAATGGTATAAAAATTAAGTATTTTTTTTGTTGTTAATAAATAATTCATCAACTCATAAACATTAAAAAACGTTTTATTGACAATTATCTTTCAAATACAAACGGTTCCGGTATTCATTTACGTTTAAAGCTGTATTTGGTTGAAAATTTTTCACTAGAAAATTATAACATTGTAAAGATTTGTTGTGGGTTGAAAATTTCGTGGGCGAATCAATAATATATTATACGATTTACATAAATTTCAAATTAGCTTCTCTCATATTTAATATAAATTATGTTATAATAGATGACATGTTTATTTGATTTAAAATTTTTTTAATATAAAAATGCATCCCTGATTCAACAAATCCATATATAAAAATATAAAGAGAGAGGAATTTTTAATTTATTGCAGTGAAATTGAATAATAAACGAAAAGGAAATTAGTTTTTCGAACAAAAAACTTTTATATTGAAAATTGCATTCTATTTAGTTAAAAATTTACAAAATGCAATAAATCATTTGATTAATTTTTAAGAAAATTTGTTTCCCCTTCACCTGATTAAACATTCAAGGAAATATTATTTAGTATTTAATGCGCGTTTTGTTTTATTAAAAGCTGTAATAAAATTCCAATCAAAATCAATTAAATAATTTTTTAAATAAAAAATGAATTTTAATTCTTAATGCACCAATCCTGTATGACACCTTTCACATATTTCGTTAACATTTTCAATAAAATATATATATGTATATGACGATGTGGCCATAACAAAATGATTTGATTGTTTAACTAGATAAATAATTGCATGTCAAGTGTTATAGATTATTATTATGAAATTTATTATCAATCTGATATGACCATAATTATGATAAATATTTTATTTAAACGATATAAATTTGATTAATTTATTACCATATCTTATACAAATGAAGAAATTTTTATTACAAATATAACACTGTTTTTATTTTAAAACCGAAATAAAAGCAAACAATAATGTCATATTTTTGTTTTAGTGTCATGTTTACCTTCGCTGAATTTGTGAATTTTATCTGTTTATTTTTAAAATAAATAATCATAATTTATTAAGTTGGATTTTCATTGTAAATATAGATTTTTGCATTAATTTTGTTATTTAACCTTCTCATTGTATTATTACGATTAAAGATTAATTTTTAACACGTTTCATTGGTATAATTTGCTAAATTTTATAATTACAATGTATAGATTGTAAACTAATATAAATTATTTATGTGTACTTACCATGAAATTTCGCTTCTACGTACAAGAAAAGTGTGAAAAAACACAAAAACACCATTTTGCTACTGTAAAACAAAAACATACTGTTAAAAAACTGTTTTAATTTGTTGGTGGGTGTTTTTTTTACATTCATTAAAGTTTCCAATTTCAACAAGATTTAATTCTTCAGCCACAAAAGAACATATATATATAAAGTATAAAAAATCTTATCGAGTTTCAAGTTTCACCCTCATACATCAAAAATACGTTACAATAATAACAACAACCCTCCTCTTATTTCTCTACCTTATATATGCCATATAAAGGTTTAATCTTAAATTGGATCTAACTTATTCGAATGGAACGAAAACTATTAAGGACTCTCTGATGTGTATCTCTGTTAAATTTAAATCCGATTTTATATTATTATTATTATTTCAAACGTGTTTGTTGTATGATTATAAATTATATATTTAAAGAGGGAAGAATTTATAACTTTAATTAAAATTATATCGAACGAAGGCTAATTTTCATTCAACTTTTTTACTAGTGTAATTAGCTTACCTTTACAGATTATAATTCTATAATATGTTTGAATATATAGTTTTACATATATGTAGATTAAAGGTAATTAATTTACATTACTTAATTAACTTTGCAACACACGACAGTTCCGACAAATTTTTAATAAAAGTATAATATTCAATTATTAGGATTTCCTCATATAGTAATGTTTTTGTTCGCGTTTGTAAAATTTTATAATCAAAATATTTATAATAAAACAATAATTGTATATAACAATGGAATTTTTCTTCAAACGAATAATAATTGTATTTTTTTCATCGCAATAATAACAGGTACCCACATATATATTTATACGTCATAATTACAAATAAATATATAATCGATATTATAAACAGGAAACAGATTAAGAATTATTATTGCTGAAAATTATATAGATAATGTTTTTATTGCTGACATTTCATATAATCATTTAAACAGGTTCATATAATATTAAAAAAAAACTATTTGTATTGTACAAATGTAACTGAGAAGCCGTATTAATTTGCATTTATTAGACAAATTTGACAACTCTATTGTTCCAAACAGAAAATAATAGGAAGAGATTTAACATATGTGTGTGTGTGTGTATAATTTTTATACTGTACAATGCATTTCAATTGAGAATGCATGATGCAATAATCAATTTTTTTTTGTGCACAAAAAGCATTCTTAATTTTACCTAAATATCGAATTGTTGAATTTGCAGAAAAAATCACATACTAATGCACAAAACACTCATTACATATATGAAAAATTGGGTCACTTGGGAATTATTCGAAAAAAATTAAAAAAAAAATTGAGCACATTAACACATACGAGTTTTTAATTAATAATTTATTACGAAATAGATTTGTGTGTGTGTGATGTTTGTTTAATAAGTTAGATCAGGAGACTGATTTCAAGACCGCACTTGGGTCCGTCTTTGCTGCTGTGCATGGACCATTCCCACAATGGTAAAACAGCTGGTAAACAACAGAGTGTTGTGGTGGACCCAGCAGCCACTATTATGCATGAATGACTAACACCTACGATCACATATATACATATATGTATATAATAAAATAGAGACAATGTTTTACTATTTATAATATTAAAACCCATCCAAGTTTATATTATTATTATTATTATTATTATGTTGTACGTCCAGAAAGCCAAAAGCAACAAACTATTTAACAAAGTGTGAACTTGTTCCGGAAATTGGGTTGTTTGTAAGCTACTCACTCACTCGCTCACCCACTATAGGCTAGTAGTGTAGTGTCTTATCATATATGTACACTATACCATCATCCTACCTAAATCTGTATAAAATTTTATATATGTTTGTATGATTTATAATTTTGGCTTCAGGTTATCATGTTTGTGGTGTATCATTTCAGACAAATATGAATGGGTGGTTCTTTATACAAATTTGTTGTTGTATATAATTTTTTTTTTATTTTCTTTGACTTGTTTATGGTCAATGCTGTGTTTTTTCCATATACCCAAATTTTATATATTATGTACCTAGAATGTGTTTGAAAATAAATTTGTAAACTGTCTGGGTTTTATTCTACGAAGTATTTTAAAGGCATTTTATTTGGGGTTGCTCATCTTATATTATTTCTGTAATTATACATTTTGAGTCAAATTGTTTTTAGAACATTGATTTTCTTCTAAATATTTGTAAAACTAAAAAAGCGTTATTAGTTACCTGTGTTTTTGAGTAAAATTAGAGTAACAATTTTATATTTTTTTTTTCACTTACAGTTCGACTATCTGATTGTTGTATCAATTTTCCAGAAATAGTGTTTTATTTTTAAGGAGTTTGTACTGAATTATACTTTTTCTGTAAAATTATTCCTTGAGTACTAAAATTTTTGAGTAAAATTTTTTTTAGAACATTGATTTTCTTTTAAATGTTTGTAAAACTACTGAAGATATCAAATTATAAGCGCTAAGTGAAGATTTACTTTATACATATATGCATTTGTGAGTATATTCGAGTAAAACTATATTAGTTTTATTATTTCTTTTCACCTACAATTCGATAAGCTGACTGTTATTTGTATCAATTTATATTAAAACAAAATTAAAGGAAGAAATTGTGTTTAATTTTATTTTAATTTGAAGGAAATTTATAGTAAATTATACTATTTCTATAAAATTATTTTTTTGGTACGAAATTTTGAGTAAAATTTTTTTACAGAGCGTTGCTTTTCTTTTTAATGTTTGCAAAACTAATAAAGATATCAAATATAAGAATTACGTGGACATTTACTTTATGGATGCCTCTTTTGAGTAAAATTTGAGTAAAATTATGTAAGTAATACTGCATTTTAAAAGTATACCGTTTTAAAATTTAGTATTCTCAAGTTTTTTTGGAGAGCTTCCAGTTTCAATATATTTGAAATAAATGGACAAATAAAAAATAAGTTTTGAGCAAAATATAAGTAAAATGTGAGTCAAATAGAACTGTTTCAGTTATGTCTTTTAAGCATTCAAAAGGAACTGTTTCAAATTTGTTTTAATTTATAAAAAGATTTTATTCTTTTAATAAATTTGACTAAATTTGAGCAAATTTGAGTAAAACCCCATCTACTATTACAGTAAAAAATATTATTTAAGGACTTTAAAAACAACTTATTTACTTTGATTATGTTGATTTAATAAATAAGACATGAGCAAAATCGTAATACACTAACTAGACATTATGAGTAAAAATGAGTACTTTTAAAATTTGTGAAAAAACATAGTTTTTCCATTTTATATTTGCGAAATTGTAAGAAACATCAAATTTAAATACAGTTTTCACATTTAATGCACTTCCAAGTTTATTTTGAGTAAAATTTGAGTAATATTAATAATGTTTTTCAAACAGTCAAAACAAACAACTTAAAAAAACTATTTCAATCGCCTCCTCACTATTTATTTTCGTCCGTGCTGTATATATTTGATGGATGGTTTTCGCATTTTTATTGATCTGTTTGTAATAAATCATCTTATGATTCATATATTAATGTTGCACTTGTATTTTAAAGCCAACTAAAACCTATAATACTCTCATGCAGACGAAAAAAAATATATACATATAGTATATCTAACTTTACAAATATTAGAACATAAATAATTCAATTCTTGTTTACATTACATCGCGAATAACAACAAACAGTAGAGGAAATATGTATATATTTATTTATTTCAACACTTTCTGAGCCCCACACGCAATAAATTATACCAACTGAAATAATTTAATGAAATGATTCTACGACTTCAATTAATACTCAGTTTATTTAACCATCCCCAACAAAACAAAAAAAAAAACACAAAATGAAAAATAGACATTGAAAAATACACAACACATTAACACGTCCATGTATACGTGTGTTGTTGTAGATATAATTGTATTTTTTAACATCATCATGGTTATTATTTGGGATGAAGTGAATGAAAATAAATGAATTCACTTCTGGCTTTGTATCTATAGTATTAGTAGTATGTATAATGAAAACTTGTAAAAAACACACCTGATACGAAATGTTTATGACACGAAAATGTCGAACGAAAAAAAATTATCTCATCGAAAAGAACTACAAAGAGATACAAATTCAAGGACAATAAAATATAATTAACTATGACTAATTTGGTACATTGACTTCGATTGATTGACATGTTGTTAAATAAATGTCTTATCAAACAATATATTAAAACATGATTTATCTGTTTAATCTCTTTATTAAATCATTTCAGGTGTTCTGTTGTGTGTGTTAAAATTTTTCGAAAAATTCTCCAACAATTGAAATTTATTTAATTACCTTGTACACTTTATATATAATATTTTTCTACATTTTATTTATTATTATTTTTTCTTGCCTCTACGGGATTACAACTCTATATCGTTCCAAGATAACGGCCGCTTTTTAATGCATCCCATGGGACTATAGTTTGTAAAAGGCAACTTTCTACACAACTCAACTTTAACTGATTTTTTTCTGCTTCCCGTTTAATGATTAACATTTTTTCTTTTTTGCCTTGATAAAAAACTTTCATATATAATACTTGATATACATATATATTTATTCTATTACACTTTTTAATATTATAAATTAATTATGACATTTTTCTTTATAATCCCACGGTATTGGTTCATATAATATCGATAAAACTGGTCCATATAATTACGTAGTCCAAAAAATGATGTCATACTAATATTATAATTTATGAATTGGAGTTTTTCCTGTTACGTAAAATTTATTAATTATGATTTAAAGTACATATTATTATCAGTGCGGTTTTTGAGGATGTAATAATTTTTTCGACATTTTTCCTACATTTTTATTCTAAGAAAACAAACACAAAAAATATATACAAACTGGTATTTCCATTTGCGGATAAAAATCATTAACTCGAATATCAGTTGGAATATATCAGATAATTAAGAGATATTTCATTTAAAATGGATATTTAGTGACAGCATTTAATTGACTTTGTACAATAGATTTTTCGTTATGGTTAATTTAGGCAATTTGTTATAAAAAAAAATTGTTGTACAAACATGAACATCATTTTTTTCCGTTGCCATTATTATTTCATTGGCCTTGTTTTATTCACATCAAAAATACACAGTCGAAAATACTATATAATCATTTTCTTTTATATTAAATATACCATATAATTAAAGTTTATTGTAGGAAAATAGTTTCGTTTGAATAGAAAGATTATTAAAAAACTTATTAAGATCTTTTAAAGTTTGCTTTGCAATTTTGTAGTTGAATTTCACGTTGCTGACTTTTCATATTATTTCTAATTGTTTGAGATAATTGATATTTTTTAACTTTGTTAAAGCTTGTAATTATCTACTATGTACTTTGATAAACGTACAACTTTTTTTTTGTAACTGTTATGAATATTTAAATGGCGTTGAATGTACAATTTCCATATATAGTTTTTTTGAATTGTTTCATAAAATTAATTATTTTATTTTCCATAAAGTATGTAATTATAGTTAACAAATTTTAAAAACGTTATGAATATTTAAATCGAGCTTTTAAACTTTTCAAACTCAATCCTAGTTAAACTGTTATAAATATTTTTAATTTTTCATACTAATTACAGTAACTTTGAATATTTTTGTTTAAATCTTTCCAAAAAAATTAGCAGAAAACGAGCTTTTCAGGCAAAAGTTAAGTTTAACTTATAAATTAGTTTAATTTATTTTTAACAAAATATTTTTGTAAAATAATTAATCTTAACCTGGTATTTAAAAAAATGAATACAATAATACCATAAAATACATAATATATACAGAGTGTTGAGTTTTTTGCTCGTTAAGCGTCTTATTTTCATAATAATTATTAAAACTTCTTTTTTTATATAAAAATTTATGAGAATGACATAGTATTGTTGCTTCTAGCCTTAAGCAATTTTGAAACTGTATATTTTCAGTAGTAATAATTAAGTGTAACTAATTTAGTAATTATACAGAGAACAGCAACAAGTTGAAAAGTCTTTTATTATAAAAAAAAGAGAGGTGGACAAGTTTTGAAATTCAGACAATTTTTACCCCACACGAAGTTTTTAAAATTATTATACATGAATGAATATATTATAAACATTTATATGGATATGCCGTTATTTCACATATATACCAGTTTTAATTCAAACTGCATTATAAACAGTGGCATTTCCGGTTCATTATTTATATATATGTTTTTTGGAAAGAAGTTATTTTATCAATTTAATTAAATTTCCCAAATATATGAAATAAAAGGAAAAGATTATACTGTAAAATGCATAAAAATATTTTTTAAATCAGCCAACCATGAAATCGAAACATATAGTACAAAAATCTCGTAATTATTTTTCCTGAAATATTACTGCTCTACAGAAAAAGAAAACTATATAACATATATATTTTGTGCTTTTCGCATATAAAAATAAACGAGCCATTTTTATGATTCATCAAATGAAATAAATTTATAGTCTACACCTTATTTTAGGCTTGCCTTTGTAGACAAATTTTTATTTAATATTACATAGATTAGTTTAGTTAAACAAATTTATGTAAATTTTATTAAAAACGTGTCTGTCTTAGTCATAATTTTTTAATCCGACAGGAAATCTTGGCAGGGTATTAATAAATTTTGCATAAAAACAACATATTGTTGATAAATACGGTTTTCTTGTCCAAACATTTCAACGTGAAAATTATTGTATATGTGTAACATGTAGAAATAACGTTACTTCTCAATTTGATGGACAGTATAAAGAAGTTTTGTTTACCATAATAGGGTGTGCAAATGCAAATTAACTTTGGCTCAAGAGTAATTGACGTTTTCAGCCCAAAATTGTATTAAGTTTCACACACACACATACGAGTCGTATGCATATGCATTGCAGATATACAATATAATCAGTCATTGGAAACCACATTCGATGGTATTCACGTTTATTTAGAATTCAGACATGTAAATGTCAACGTTTTATTGTCCATTTATATGCACCTGGGGGTTAAACTTTTATTTTAAATAAAATAAATTAGCGTTCAAGTGTTAAAACAATTCATCCATTTCGTTAAATAAATTTATTGTTTTTTTTTTGTAATAAAATATATACGAGAGTTGTTAAACAAAACAAAATTTTTAACTTTTATTTAACGCAGAAATTTGTGCTTTCTTTTGTGTTCGTTTAAATGACATTCGAACTATTATAATAAACGAGTACAACTACACAACTAGTGTAATGTTTTATGAGTATATGTACTAAAATTTTGAGTGAAAAATGTTTAAAGAGCATTTCTAGTTGTGAATTAAAATTGTGAATTGTGTGAAAACTCGTGTGAAAATTTGCCTTAAGTGTGTTTTTTGAGTAAAATATTTTTTAAAGAACATTCCTTATTAGATAATATTTCTAAAACAATTGGCGATATAAGTCATAAACATTTTGTAAAGATTTATTATAGGTATAATTTTTTTGAGTAAAAATTTAGTAAAATCATACAAGTTTTGATAAATTTTTTAAAGAATAGCATTAAATTTAATCTGGTATATTTAGATTATGTAGGTACTACTTGCTATTGTAATAATGTTTTTTGAGTGCACAAAATTTGAGTAAAATATTTTTAAAGAAATTCTTTTTATTATTTATAATATGCTGATCAGGGACATGAACTATTAACATTGTGCAAAGATAATTATCTAATGTGTTTCATTTTTTAGTAAAATTTGAGTAAAATCATATTATGTATGTAGTTTTATTTATTTTTTAAAAAACTCAAAGTATACTACCGTTATATTTGATATTTTTAGAATTTTTGAGGGTATCGTTCATTTTTTATATTTTTAAAACAGATGGATATCATACTTAAATTTTGAGTAAAATTTGAGCAAATAGTACAGTTTCCAATATGTTTTTTGAACGTTCATTATGAAGAATTTATTTTTTTAATTCGTAAAGGACTCTCTTTTATTTTTATAAATTTGAGTAAATTTGAGTAAAACCAAATACCAAATCATTTGGATATCAAAATATAGATTAATCTTATTCCCTTTAATTAAGTATGTCTTAATGATTTAACTAAAATTTGAGCAAATTGGTAATACGCCACGTAGGAATTTTAAGTAAAATTGAGTTCTTTTCGATGATACTCAGGTATATTTAGAATTCAGTCATGTACATTGTAAATAACATTTTATTGTCCATTTATATGCACTTGTTGTAGGTTAAACTTTTGTTATAAATAAAATAAATTATAACGTTCAAGTGTTAAAACAATTCGTCCATTTCATTAAACAAATTGATTGTTTTTTCATAATGAAAACATAAAATTGTTGAACGAAATACAACTTTCAATATTTATTATTGCACTTGACTAAATTGAAATAATAAAAAGTTTTAATTAAAAAATAAAAACTAAAATGATATTGGCGCACAAAATGTGCAATAAATATCCCAACTTGTTGTTTTTTTTTGTTAATTTGTTTCAGTATTTTGAACACCTACTAGGTAGATAAATGTTACGTTTTTAATTAATTTTGTAAATCAGAATTTCCGCATATTAAGTTTCATCATCAAATATGTTTCAAAGGCACAGTTTTTGCTGAGACTTTTATTTAAACTGGAATAAAACGAAAATAAATTGAATTCACGGCGTTGCCAATAAAATGCATAAAAAAAATTCTAGACAGTTAATGTCATAATATGCACTGAAAATGCATTTTTACAATTCGTTCGTTATTTTTATTACAAGCGCAATTTTTCTACGAAAAGGTGTTGAATGTAATTGTAATTCACTAAATGGTATGTACATACATATATACAAAATTTAATTTAAAAATTTTTCAATCAAACATAAATTATTAAATTCAAAGACAAAAACACACAATATTGTTGTTGGAAAGTAAATTGACAATTTTTGTTTTATAAATCAATCACAATCGCATTCAAGAGTGATTTATAAAACTATGTCAGCTTTAGTTTGGTATGAAAATTTTTACATTGTTGGGACAGTTGGGAAAATTATTGCTTGATTGCTTGTAAAATGTTCTAAATATGTGTGTAGTTGCATTTCAAATTGCTTTTTTGCATATTTATGATAAATTCCACAAGAAGAAGAATAATTAATAATGACGTTCTTAGTTTTGTATAAAATTACAATAACAATAGAGTTGATAAATTTATTAAACAATAACTCGTGTATATTTAATCCGAGTAAGATAAATTATTTATGTAAATAAGTAGTTGGAATGCAAATAAAGTGCACTTCTATTGGTTGGACAAGTTATGGCTAAGTTTTAAAATCGACCACAACCTCTTATTTCAATGGCAAATCACACACATATTATAGCTATAGAAATAAGTAAAAGTTGTTCATTTATTTTATTTCAGGTCGTTATACGAAATCCATTGAGAATTTTCGTGTTTTTGTACCATTTCAATTGAACCATATTGGTGAATTTCATACTTACGTATTACCAAATTATTATGAACACAATTTTGGTGAAAAAACAAGAAAAAAACGTAATCCATCCGATTCTGTACATTATGCACTACATTTAAACGATAATGAAAAATACCATGTGGAATTGTGGCCAAATCATGATTTCATGTCACCAAATTTGGTGTTCGAAACCCGCCGTCCAAACGATAAAGTCCAAGATAAAATGATTAGGAATTTGGATAAGAGACATTTTTGTCATTATACGGGCCAAATACGGGGCTATCCTAATTCCAAAGTGGCCTTATCGACGTGCAACGGATTAGTAAAAAATTACTTCTTAAAAAAATCGATGGAAAGTTTTTGTTCATTTTTCCAGGCTGGTTACGTTTCGTTTGACAACAAAAGATATTTTATTGAACCAGTTGAAGATCACGAACCCAACGAATTTGGCCAACATTTGCATGTTGTATATGAGAAAAATCCAAATTTACAACAAAAAACAACGTATTGTGGTACAAACGACGAAAAATGGGAAAATATATGGAAGAAACGTTTTAAAGATCAAATATTAATGGAAAATCAACACAATATTAGTAAAAGGGGCCTAACAAGTGTACATCGTTATTTGGAAACACTGGTTGTGTGTGATAAAAAGTTTTTGGATCATCATAAAAACACCGATTACGAACAATATGTTTTAACTGTTATGAATATGGTAATAAAAAGGGGTGGAGTTTTGTTTTATATTAATTATAATACAATTTAAATATTATTAAAATTAATTAATTGGAAAGAAAAAAAACATTAACATGAAATGATTTATCGTGTTTTTAGTGATCAAGGACTTTATATATTTATTGGCTAGTTATGATTATGCGTATATAAATTTTTCTTTGTAAAAAGGTTGCTGATTTTTATCATGATGCATCCAGTGGTAACCAAATGGATGTTGTTGTTGTACGTATCATGTATTTGGATAAAGAAGAGGAGGAAATTGATTTAGAAATTAGTCCAGATGCTGATAAAACGCTGGCCAGTTTTTGTAAATGGCAAGAAAAAATTAATCCAAAAGATATATCAAGTCCTAATCATCATGATATAGCTGTCTTATTGACTAGGTGAATACGTAAAAGTAAAACTAATAAATAGAACTGAAAGCAGGCGAAAAAACTAGACAATAAACTAGAAGGCAACCTTAATATTAGAATTTTTCTTAAGAAAATGTTCGTTTTATTGTTATTAGGTACGATATATGTGCTGACAATATGTCAAACTGTGGCCTTATGGGTTTGGCGTACGTGGCAAGTGCCTGTACTGGGAACGAACCATGTGCCATCAATGAGGATGGTGGTTTAGTGCTTGGAATTGTTGTTGCCCATGAAATGGGTCACGTGTACGTATTATACCACATTTAATTTAAATGGATGGGTTTCTCTCTTAACTCGCACAGCTTTTACAAAAACTAGTTGTTGGACGTTTTATATTTTTTTCCTCAATTTTTTTTTTCCCCATCATACAACTGTAGTTGTTTATTAAATTTTCACTATACAACTAACTATATACATAGTTCTCATTATACAGGGTGATTCAGAATAACGTTCCGAAACGTTAAGGATATATAGAAGACGTCAAAATGAGTCAAAAACCTTAATAAACATTTGGCGAAATCGGTACTCCTGAGGAATTGTTAACTGTCAAAATTTTTAACATGATTCTTCAGGGTTACCATTACTCTTATCCAATATAAATTACATGCTAATTAACTCTTTAAACACAAAGCTATCCTTTTTTAACAATTTTAAAATGATTTTAAAGGTTTTTATTGAAAAAATATGTTAATGAAATTTTAAAAGCATAAGAGATTTTTCGTGAATTTTTGATCAAGTCTCATACATTATTTTGCTTTTTCTTATTTTACACGAAAATGGCTGGTCCAATCAAAAAAAATAAAGAGACAAAAAAGTTATATTATTAAATTTTCTATCAGAA
>SSSI01005840.1:0-12290 GCA_004796505.1 Oryzaephilus surinamensis
ATATTAGAATTTTTCTTAAGAAAATGTTCGTTTTATTGTTATTAGGTACGATATATGTGCTGACAATATGTCAAACTGTGGCCTTATGGGTTTGGCGTACGTGGCAAGTGCCTGTACTGGGAACGAACCATGTGCCATCAATGAGGATGGTGGTTTAGTGCTTGGAATTGTTGTTGCCCATGAAATGGGTCACGTGTACGTATTATACCACATTTAATTTAAATGGATGGGTTTCTCTCTTAACTCGCACAGCTTTTACAAAAACTAGTTGTTGGACGTTTTATATTTTTTTCCTCAATTTTTTTTTTCCCCATCATACAACTGTAGTTGTTTATTAAATTTTCACTATACAACTAACTATATACATAGTTCTCATTATATACAAGTTAAATTTATGAATTTACTCTCGTATATTTAGCAATAGTAATAATATAAGAGAGAGAATATAACTCGTGCCAGAATAATATTGTATTATATGCACATTTTCATGTTAAATGAATTATGATATAGTTGAATACATAAATTTATGTCATTGTAAAATATAATGTCAACAGCAAATATCCTTGGTAAAGAAAATTTATTAATGTATTAATAATGTATAGTAAAAGCGTTCGTTTTTTTTCCATCAAACTGAATTTATGTTAAAACGACATTGAATTTAATTATTAATCACGATTTAAATTAATTATAAAAATTGTTATTATTTTATACGGCTATACTTTGTAGTATGGGTTGTGCACATGATAAAGAAGGTGAATCAACATGTCCAGCACAAGATACAGATGAATCGTATTTTGTAATGGCACCATTTGTACATTTGTATACAACAAGATGGTCAACATGTAGTCGAGCTTTTATAACATCTTTATTCGAGTTAGTATATAAAATTATGTAAATATAAATGAATACAGTAGTCTTGTAACTTGTTATACCAAAAATATAGCATACGAAAAAGAAACTATACTAAATAGATTAATAGACACTACGAGTATATGTTCGTGATATACAATTTGGAAATAGGTTTCTCCAAATACAAAATATTATTATATAGAATACAACACAACTCAGAAATTGCTGAAAATGGCAAATATAAACTACTCAATTTCTGTTTGAGAAAGACTGCGCCATTTAATATTAATGACAATTAAAATTCAAAATTTAGCTGATTTACAATATTTTTTAAATAAAAAAATTAACTTGGGATTAGAGACAATTAAAAACAAGGCCAAAATATCCAAATTGTTTATAAACTACTCAGTTTCTGTTTGAATACGTATATGCAGACGACTGCGCCAGTTAAATTACATTTAAAAATTTATAAAAATGCGTAAAAAATATTTTCCACTTTAATGTAATGATAATGCATATGTTTTTGGTATTACGTTCTAAAATATGTATCATGTGACGTTAAAAATTCGCCAATCCAACCATACCTATGAAACTTTTTAACAATTTTTTTTGTTATATTAAAATTGATGAACTCTTTTTCTTCCTTGTTTTGTTACAAAGGAATAATTTAGGTGAATGTTTGAATGATGAACCAGATATATCATTATATCAACTAAAAGAAACATTACCTGGTACAATTTATGATGCTGATGCACAATGTAATATGAATTTCCCAAATTCAACTGTATGTATTATAAATGATGATAATTTCTGTGAAATGTTATTATGTAAAACAACACCAACAACGTGTATGAGCAAAGAAGAACCACCAGCTGATGGTACGAAATGCGGTGAAAATAAAGTGATGAAATAATTAATTAATTTTATAAAAAATTATAAATTAATAATTACTTTTTGTATTATATACAAATTTCACAGTGGTGTTTTCGTAAAGAATGCGTTCAAATTGGTGAAAGACCAGAAGCAATAAACGGTGGTTGGGGTGAATGGGGTGAATGGAGTACATGTTCTCGTACTTGTGGTGGTGGTGTTTCAATATCGTCAAGGGATTGCAATAATCCCATACCACAGCATAAGGGCAGTTATTGTATTGGTGAACGGAAAAAAATAAAAACATGCAATTTAGACGTAAAGGAGCAATATTTTTAATGAATCGACGACTACTACATTATAGTTTTTTCATTTTTATTAGCCATGTCCCGAGGGTAGTCCATCCTTTAGGGATGTACAATGTGCTGAACATAATAATAAAACAGTTGGTGATAAATTGTACAATTGGAAAGCGTATTACGTTAAAGGTTTTGTTTCCATTTGCGATGTTTTCAAAACTACATCAATATTTATTAATTTTAATGTTAAAGATGAACCGTGCGTTTTATATTGTATCAACGAAATACACATTTATACAAAAATGGAGCCACGAGCAAAAGATGGTACACCATGTAAACCGGGCACAAAAGATATATGCGTTTCAGGCTCTTGTAAAGTAATGTCCGTAATAATCAGCAAACGGAAATAAACATTATTATTTGGCTATTTTATAGATTTTAGGTTGTGATGGTGTAATAGATTCAACAGCAGTCGAAGACATTTGTGGTATTTGTAATGGAGATGGTACACAATGTAAAATAATTGATGAAATTTATAGTGATGTCGGAGCAAACGGTATAAATTTTGTTTCGTTTGTTGTTGTGTTGTGTGTGATTGTTTTTTTAGTTGTTGTTGAGCTGGTCTCTCATTTATTTTGTTAAAGGTTTAAAGAAAATTGCTACAATACCAACAGGCAGCAGAAAAATACATTACGAAGAACTTGGCACATCAATTAACACACTGGCCGTATCTGATAAAACGGAGAAGAATTTTTTCTTAAATGGCAATTAGTAAGTTATATCAAAGTGATAGATTAATTGTTAATTAATTGTGCGCTTATTACGAAAACGAACACAAAAAAAATACTTATATTTAGTACTGAAGCTGCTGATGGTATTGTGAAAATTGGTAAAGTTGATGGATATTATTCACATCCAGAACCAGGAAAAGAACTTTTAATCATTAATGGACCACTAGATGACGATATTATATTATTTGTAAGTAATATTTGGATTCTGTCACAAAACAACAAATGAAATACATAAAAAAACAGTAAAATCAACATTCACCACGCCTAAAACATCAAATATTTACAAAATCCCAAGGCCCATTTTCAACATTGGGGTCCATATTTCGAAAATCGAATCATCCTACACAGATTCCACCTTTCTCGTTTGTCAATAAAACAATCATATTAAATTTGATAACATTATAATTGAATCAAGATTTTCGAGGGGTGCGTGTTGATTTAACCCAAAATATTTGTTTATTGAATCAATGGGTTAAATTTATTTAAAATGCCAAATATTCGCTTGGAAAATAACAAAAACAAGCGATTCTGTTCGGAAATTTTAAAAAATACCGCCATTTTATTAGCGTTTCAGTAAAAAGGTTTCTATTTCAAAATTTCAAATATTCGCGCTTTATTAAACGAATGAACCATAAGACAAGAATGAAAAATTGTTAATTATAGCGAAATTATGCCCTTAAGCAAGTATATACATATATATATTGTATGTATATAGTTGTTTGTGTATATGCTTGAAGGCTTTTCGGTTAACCGAATGTTTTAGACCGCATTGTTATCATTCGCTAAGTAAACTTACATTACACTTGACGATTTTGCATAGAATATATTATTAAGTAGTGAGGTTTGCTTAAATTTATAAATAATTTATGTGTCAACGTTTGAAAATAAATTTATTATATTGGACGACAAGGTGGTATTTTACAAAGAAGAAAATGTTGGATACGAATATAAGTATGCTGAAATGAGTCCAGACTTATCTTATACACCACATTATCAATGGGAGTTGTTGGAATGGAATGAATGTAGTGTGAAATGCGGTGGTGGATTTCAACAACCACAATATGTATGTGTTGAAGATAAAGTTGGTAAAGTGAGCGAGAATTTTTGTAATAATATTAAAAAGCCAAACGATGATCCGAAAAAATGTAACGATCAACCGTGCAAAACAAAGTATATAAAACAACTATATATACAATTTATTTAATAAATTGGTAATTTTATTGAGATGTTTTTTGTTTAAAGATGGAAAGTTGGTAAATGGAGTAAATGTTATGCATGTAAACATAAATCTGGCGTAAGAATGCGTGAAGTGGAATGTGTTAGAGAATCACCACGTCGTGGTGCTGAAGATATTCTTGTTGAGGATAAAGAATGTAACGATCCTAAACCGGGTAGAAGAGAATTATGTAATTCACCATATAAATGTAAAACAAGAAGATTTATTGACAATTTACCAGACGATCAAATGGAACACATTTGGTTACAAACGTACAATAATAATAATCGTAAATCGATTATAACAAGAGATTTAGTAAGTAATTTTTTGTTGTAAAAAAAATTTATCGTCGCCGTTCGTCTGACATTCAAGATTTATTAATAAAATTTTTTTCGTATATAATAATAAATTTGTTTATATACCGTTCGGATTGACTTGAAAACATTTCTTTTCGATACAAGTCACGTTTACACATCTAAAAATTCGCTAGTAGTTTTATAGATTTCTAGAAATTGTTCGACTTTAATCAGTTATTTTGTAATTGATATGAATCGCTTTTTTTTCATTAGAATGAAGATGATTTTGATGGTATTGAATGTAGTACAGTCGAGAGTACAGTTGAATCAGTAAATATTACAACAACGAACTCAACAACAGCAACAACAACAGCAACAATGAAAAAAGTACATTTGGATGTAGGCAAAATAGTGGCTGATCGTATACCAAGTGAAGAGATTAAACTGATAAAAGTAGCATTGAAACCATCCCATCTGTCGAACAATTTATCTGATAGTGTTTTCGAAACAATGGGTGATTCAGTTGGTGATAGTATTGATACAGGAAAAGCGGTAGAAAGTAAAGGTGAAAAAGCCGTTGAGATACTGA
Source organism: Oryzaephilus surinamensis (assembly GCA_004796505.1). Classification (NCBI taxonomy): domain Eukaryota; kingdom Metazoa; phylum Arthropoda; class Insecta; order Coleoptera; family Silvanidae; genus Oryzaephilus; species Oryzaephilus surinamensis. The sequence goes on from SSSI01005840.1 coordinate 4,911, forward strand.
ATGCAATAGAACATGGTAGAAATAAAAGTGTACATAAAAATAATAGAACGAAACAAGGTAAACCTTAAAAAAAATAAAAGGGGACGAAGAGAAATGTAAATAAAACTTTATAATAATAAAATATTCATTTTATTTTAAGTAGGAATGTTTCAACTTTATATAATATTTGTCGTTATAATATAGATAATAATTTTCATGTAATAATTTAATATAATCGTAGAGGGATGGTAATAGGTATGGTATACTGCTTAAGTGAATATATATTACACAAAACTAGTAAGTGTAACTTTGAAGATACTTTAAAGTTTAAAACGGTGTATTTTACTCTCTCTCAAATATTATATAGTAAGAGTAATATTAGAGTGTGTAAAATGATAAGTTGGCGACAATCTTCCATCTTACTACCAACACTAACTTATAATATAAAATATATAACCCTAATATCAAAATCAAATTATGTCGCTATGGGAAAAGTTGAGAAAAAAAAAACCGAAAACCTATTAGAGAATGATGAGACGTTGGGTTTGAAATGGGCTACTATATAGTTGCTTGATTAAAAATTAGATATACTACCTATATATTTTATACAACTTGAATATATGGTTTGAAAATTTTTACAGCATGCAATATTTTTCGTGCAACGATAAATGGCCTTTATAAAAATAGGAAATTAAAGCATTTTGTTTTGTTTTGGGTCTTTTTAAATTAATTTTTAAGATTGAATTTATAAGATAGTGGTTTTAAAGTTAAAAAAATCAATATATAAAGTTTGAAAGAAAACAGTGGAATCTTTTTCTATTGTCTTGGAATATTCAACAGAAAAATAGAAATTTATAGATATAAATTTTTGTTATTTTGGTATATTTCCTTTTGTCGTAAATTGCACTGGCTGTGTTCAGAAATGTCTCCATACACTAATAACATAATAAAGAGAGATTTTCTATTACATTACACGCCATTTTACAAAATTTATCTATATATACTATATAACTTTCCAGTTGAACTAATTTACATTGCTTTGTACCGAAACGGACATTAATGTCTACAATCTAAACATCTTAGTATACGAGCCGCACTCACTTTATACCACATATATATGTATATGTAATATAACTACTGCATATTTCCTTTGGGGGATGAAGAAAATGCACCACCCACCGAATATGAAACTTTCCATTTTACAAGAGAGCAACTTTTCAACATGGCGCAGTCACCATATTTTCAAATCAATTACAAAATTTAACCAACCCTGTATATATGTATAATGTCGTTAGAACAGTAGGTATATAAATACATATGATGGCAAGTGGTGTGTGAAAACAGCTCCGCCAACACCACCACCACCACCGCCACCTCCGGTTTCCGTCACAGATGTCCGTAATGAGAGACTTATGCGTCCATGCGTATGTTTTGATTACAACAACAAAATATATGTATATTGTTGTTTAAAAAATTTTATAAAAATATGAAATTGGAATGAACTAAAAAGTTGTGTATTTTGTGAAGGAAATTACATGTATATTTGCAGTGTTTTGTGTTCGACACTAACTTTAATTAAATTATTTTAATTAATAAGTCCACGCCTGGTCGTTTTTCGCGCTCCCGGAAATAAAAAAATGATGGGGGTCGCATGTATATTAGTTAATCAATCGAATGGACGAAAAAAATTGTAATGTTTGTTTCATGGTCTGACCTTTAATTATAATTATATAGATGCAAAACAAGTACGATTTTAATGTATACCACATTCGCTCGGAATGCAATCGATTGTATTCGGAGATTTTAAAAAATACTGCTGTTTTATTGGTGACATTAGAGTGTTTTTTTAAATGTCGAGATTTCGCGCTCTATTAAACGAATGCACTATAGATTTTTGTATATATATGTAAATAAATCACGTAAATGTTTGACGTAGATGAAAATTAAGGATGTGCATTTGAAAATGTTTAAATTTATTTATATACAAACATAGGAAATTTAATAGCATCATATAAACAATAGTTGTGTGGTTGTTTTGGAAAAGTTTTAATCCCGTTGAATTTCTAGTTAGTGTGTTGGTTAGTTAATTTAAGTTGAATTTCGTTGACTATGTAAAATATATATATGTTACATGTATATGTATGTATTTGTAGTAGTATAGACCACATTTAATCCAAAATTTCTATTTCACTTTAAAATTAATGTATTTAATAAAGTTTTCAACCAGACCATTTTAAATACTTGTCTCGTTTTCGTATTATTATTTAAAATTCTAATTTTAATATAAAAGACATAACTGGCCGAAAATTAATATTTACTTGTCGTCAAATTATTTATTGCACATTTCTTTTTATATATAGTTGAAACTAAGTAAGGGAAAATTATTAGAATAGTTTATAATAACTTCATTGCTGACATTTTGTATTTTATTATCATATAAAACGTTTTATACGAAAGTTAGTTGACGTTTCCGGATTTATTATGCAGTGAAGATTTCATTTCACTGTGTGGTCTGCTATGCTGTGTGGACAAGAAAATAAAGAAAAACGGACAACAAATTTAATCTACTTAAAAGTGTTACGAGTTACATATATTCTCGCTTTTTTTTCGGTGTGTGTGTGTGTTGATGAAAAGGAATTTTTCATGTAACAAGTTTGTTAAAGAAAATGAAATTTCATGTTCTGTATTTAATGTTGAAACTTGTACAAGGATTCTTTCTTTCTATTATGTTAAAACGCACCCCCAAACAAATTCCAGGTCAACAGGTTGTAAAATTCAACATTTTCTGACTATATAGATATCTATATATAGGTATGTGCGTGAATTTGCCCTTAAAAAGAAGTATGTTTGCACTAAAAAGAAAAGTTAGTCAATAAAAGAAGGGGGTAGATAGATAGATATATAAAAGTGGTCGTGATAAATTCGTTTGGATGATGGAATTGGAAATTTTTGTGACAGTTTTAAATTGGTTCTCTTATATGCGTTCTTTTTCCCTTATAGTTTTTCGGTCCGTTTTTTCTTCGTTCTATTTTTAAGGATTCAGTTTTTGTTGAGAGTGGGGTACATTAAACAAACATACACAATAAAATTACCTTTAGTTGAATAAAATGTGATTTCCTTTATATACATATACCTATATAACGTTGAAGGGAAAACATAAAATAAGAAAATTTTTGAATTCTTTTCAAAGTCTTACGTATTATTCCGCTCGTTCTATAGTTCTATACATTGTATACCTATAGGAAAAATATTTGAAATTTTACTTAAACACAAAAAATTTAGAAAGCAACATTAAATTCGTTTAGTCACATGGTTTTTATTTGAACTTTACCAGAAAATAAACGGTTTATTATTAGTGGAAAGAATACCAGCCACTTGAGTGTATATTTTTATTGCTTAATGCAGGATCTTTATAGGATAATGGCAAATATCGTTTAGAAAACTTCAATAAACTGAAATTGTTCTCTTTTCAGTACTGTTTTAACAATTTTTATACAGTAGTAATTTGTATATGTATGTTTTTAAGGAACATATATAAACATTTATGGAACAGTTTAAGCAACAATTATATTGGATTTAATTTTTTTTATTTAATAAATTATGAAGTTAATTAATTTCTGAATTGCTTTAACGTTTTTATTAGAGTAATGCAATCTTAATGAAACTGTACTTCGGTTATATTTCATTCATTTCCTATAAACTGCTTTTAATGGAACGTTTCAGCGCTACTGGATAAAAAAGCTGAAAATTTCATGTCTGCATACACTTTTCAGCATATATATTGAATATATTGCAAAAATGTCATATATGAAGCCAAGTATTGGCACAATTTTTCATTTTCAGGTGCAGCTTTTAAAGAAAAATTCAAGTTTTTATAAAAAATTGTCAATTTTCAAATATTCATAAAAAATTAACTGATTGATCAATTTCAATGAAATTTAAACTGGTTATACATCTATGTTAGCACTATATATTTCAATCAACAAAATGAATTTACCTGCTGAAACAGAAAAGTTACAATTCCCTTATACATATAAGGTCTTCCGTAAAAAATTATAAGGATTCTACAAAAAATCAATAATTCGCATAATAAAGAGAAAATTAATAACTGGGGTGGATGCAAAAAATCATTTTCAGTAAAAAAGATTCATTTTCATGATTACGAGTATATACGAAAAATTGTGAAATTTTAAAACAAAATACGGCTCTGTTTCCAATTTTTTACTATTTCAATTAAATGATGAATTTTTAAATATTCGTAAAAAATTAATTAATTAAATCAATCATGTTATTGAAAATGAATTATACACCAATTCAAATATTATATGTATATTTCAATCACCAAAATTAATATACATATCTGCAGTAGTAAAAAAGTTACACCCCTCCTCAAAATTTTAAGAAATTTACAAAAATTCTTATAACTTGAAAAATTCGCATAATATTGCCGAAAAAATTCAGTTTCAATAAAAATAATTCTTTTTGATAATTATTATATACACAGCATATTATGTACGTAAAACTATGAAAATTATAAAATAAATCTGGTTCAGTTTTTAAATTTTTAGCCGTTTCAATTAAATTAAAATGATCAATTTTTAATTATTCGTAAAAAATTTATTAATTAAAACATGTTATTAAAAATTTAACCAATTATACACCAATTGAAATATAATTATATTTCAATCACTAAAATTAATACATCTGCAGTAGTAAAAAAGTTACACCCATTACAAAGTCACCTAATAAAAATTTTAAGAACCTTATCCAAATTCTTATAACTTGAAAAATTCGTGTAATATAAAGAAAATTAATAACCTGTTTGTATGAAGAAATTAATTTCTATTAAAACTAACTAATTTTCCTAACGATAATCATAAAATTATGTAAATTACAAAAGCATCTGATTAAATAGCTTTTAATCACTTAGTTTAGTTTAACGCCTCTCAAAACATACATCTCAATTGTATAAATAAAATATTTATTAAAACTAAAGGTGTACCAAAATGGTCGTTCGTGTTACTACCTCGTCGTCTACATTTTCTGTGTGTATATGTTGAAAGATTAATGCAAACACAATTGGGATATATTAAGAAACCCAGAGTATTTGATTAGAGTTGTGCTTTGGGAGAATGCTGAATACATTCCAGGGGTGGTTGTTGTCGTTCTTGTCGTCTCTTTGTGCCATTTTAGTTTGTATTTGTATGGATGGCTTATATTATAGTAAAGAGACCCTCGATGACGCTCTTTCCCAATCAGCAATTCTCTATTTGTACAAGAAATTGATTCCATCAAGTGGAAGAGAACTGATGCTGCCTTCGTCGTAAAAATTTTTCCCTAAATAAAGCAAAAGCAGACAAAAATAAGTATATATATATATATACGAGGCCAAGAAAATCATTTCTTTCTATTAAAATGTGAATCGTGTACTATAAGTGAAATTCTTCTATATGTATTCGTATATATATGTATGGTCGATGTGATGGTATTTCACTGGCTCTATTCTTGTATGTCGTACATAACTTTAATTTGACACCGAAAATTATTAGCCTCAATATCTGTTTTTGGTTATTCTTTGCTCGTCTTACTCTTGTTAATGGATACGTGCTTGCAATCTATCATAAAACACCGAAAAAAAAAAATGTTCATTTTTCATCAATTCATTTTTTGTTTCCATTGTTATGAACGATCAATTAAGTTTATTCATATTAAAAAGCTATTATTATATAAATATTACGTACTTTGTATTCATTACTAGCTTTTACGATGTAAATTAAAAATTCGATTTCGAAAGCCAATAATTTTTTATTTTAGTTCAATTTTATTGTACAAAAAGACAAAATATAAATGTAATCAACCATAGTTTATGGCGTTTTATATTATATTATGTATATATAAAAAAAAAAATTGTAATTAAATGTAAATTTACGTTTTAAAATGACTGTGTGCAGAATTATACTGTTTTATTTTAGTTAAAATAGCGAGATAACCCTTTAAAACATAATGAAAAATACTAACTACCTTTGTACCCTAATGTAATCTACATTCTACAACATTGTGCCTACTTAAAGTAATTAATTACGTTTATATAATCAAATTTAAAATAAATTACTTTGTTCACTTAATCTTGATTTTTCATAATACGGTAATTAAGTTCAAACCACAAAACTTTTTTTCAAAGTAAATATGCTTTTTAACAAAAAAACTAAAATTTATACAACATATAGACACTCAATTACTGAAAAGTGAAGAGATAATTGTATTCAGGTTTGTTGTAATACAGTAAATCCAGCATATAGTGCATGGGTTTAAAACTGCTAGAAGATAAAGGTATTACCCGGAAGGAAAATCCGGAAAGCTGGCGACAGCACGCAAGTTATTAAACTGCTTGACATCACGTTATACGGATATTCCTTCATGTTATATACAATGAATTTTGTATTTTGCAAAAAAATAAAAATAAATAACAAACATGAAATATTATATACACAATTTTATTTTTCATATTTCATTTTATATATTTGTACATTAGGTACATACATATGTATGTATATGTGTGTGTACGCTATTTGGAAACAAATAATAATTGTTAAAAATTGTTTACCAACGATTTTATGCACACAAAAGATTTTTTTTTTGTTGTTATTATTAAATTTTGCGGTATTTTAGTAAAACATTGTGAAATAACAGAAAAACTATATGATTAGGGCATTCGCCATTTTTATAAGAAACAAATTTCTATAGGTAATTCTAATTACATACTCGTATATATGAATTGATGAGGTTTGAGTTAAGAGATTAATATTAACTTAAATTAATAGATTTAATCAAACATCGAATTATTTGATTTGCAATTTCCACTATTTGGTTTAATATTCTAATTGTTGAATTAGAATTCAAGTTACTATTCGAATATCGAACTATCTGAATTAGAATTCGAGTTACTCTTCGAATATCGAACTATCTGAATTAGAATTCGATCTACTATTCGAACTATTCAAATTAGAATTCGAGTTACTATTCGAATTATTCGAATTAGAATTCAAGTTACTATTCGAATATTGAATTATGCGAATTAGAATTCGAGTTACTGTTCGAATATCGAACAATTCGATTTATTATTCGAATAACTATTCAAATATTTCAATTAATTTTTATGAATCAACTTAATATTTCTAATTACTCGAATTAAAATTCGATTTTATGCTCACAAAGTATTGTTTTCGTTGTAATTTTAATAAAACATTTTGATAAATATAAAAATTCGTACTGGCGCATTCACCATTTTTATAAAAGTTTAAATTCGTTTCTTGACAACTTCGTACATTAAACTCTAATGAGCTTCATGAACATATACATACAACACAAATTTATTTATTCTGGTCCTTAAGGGACACACCC
>SSSI01005850.1:0-10846 GCA_004796505.1 Oryzaephilus surinamensis
AAAATATTGTTCAAAAGACATAATTACTCTAGTTACATTTTTTATAATTGTTTCCTACTACTACCACTGGTTTCCTTGTAAACGAGTTTCCGGAATTCATTTCCACTGACAAACTTTTGATTAAACAAAATATGCACAATTAATTTACGGAAAATTGTTTCGTTTTGCACCACAATATTTACGAGAAATATACTGCTGATGAACCGTCTGCGCATGTTTATGCGCAGACTACGGAGATGAGATAGAATACGTCATATTATCTGTCTCAATTCTATGTGCACACCAGATTTGAAATTTTAGAATAATTTTCCGTTACATGGTTTGCAATAACCTAAAACAGTTGTCAATTTTTTCATAGATTTGTTTCGAAGATATATTTTCTTAAATATACATAATGGATATTTTATTATTAGTACAATGTTGTTATAACCAATTTTTAGTGAATTTGTATTATACATTGTATATTTAAAATTAATTGAAAATATAAACTGTCATCTAATTTCAAAATTTGATTGACAATCAATAACACGGAATTTTGTCACCAACCACGCAGTGAGTACCACACAAAATCTGGTGTGCACATAGAATTGAGACAGATTTTAGCCATTTTGAACTACACACAGGGATTTTTGATTATTATGTTGTGGTACAACTTGTATATTCTTGAATGTAAATTGTCATACATATGTCGAAAAGAAACTAATAATTTTTCAAAAATAACGGAATACAGATATATATATATATATATTATTTTATATTATATAATTAAAACCTTAAATAAATTTTAAGGTAAATACATATTAAAAACGTATAAGCACATACATATATTATTTTTAAAAAATTTCAAATTTCGCGCTTACAGTGTACTTCAAAATGGCCGCGCCCTTATGTAGCCCTTTTCAACAATTTCAACAGTATATTTCACTAAGTATGTGTTTTGCACCCAGTCTATACATAATATAAATTTTTTTTGTTGCAGTTTCTCACAGTAGTGAGTTATAAATGATCATTGTCACATAAAAGAAGTAGAAGCCAAAGAGATTTCTGTCAATCTCTCAATGTGTGTATGTGTATATGTTTGTTGTATTCGAAGACGTTATTTTGAAAGGCACATAAATTTCAGTCAAGACAGTATACCGAAAAATTCTACGATAAAAAGCAATTTATGAAAGCTTGTAATTTTTTTTTGTTTGTTTGTAAAACCATTCAAATTGTACACTCCTAATATAGAAAAAATATGTTTATATATATAATGTGGTCCAAAAAGACATACAAATATGTTTGGAAAAACAAAGGTGACTATATAGATTGACATTTGTTTTTACGCCCCGTGCATATAATATAAAAGTTGGCTTGTGTCGTTCTCTCGCCTTTTGTTTCCACTATCATCAATTGTTTTATAAATGCAGGTGTCTTGATTTGTATCTAATTTATAGTTCTCAAATGTTTCAACTATAATTCAGGCACTCTTGTCATAATTGTGTGTGCCCGGATTTTTTTACCGTTCTCTCTCTTTCTGATTTCTTATCTAGACCATATTGTATCTAGTAGGCTCTCATTATTATATGGCATTGTTTTTCCACAAAATCGTTTCACTAATTTGTAAATTTTAAATTGGGTATTAAATTGGTATGTTCGGTCTACGATTTACGTTGTATAACATGAATAACTTAATCATGAAAAGTAACTACTAACAATATAACATATTAGTAGAATATTAATAAAATTCAGAAAATCAACGGTTAAAAATAATAATTCGGTTAAATATTGTGAATATTAATCGATTCAAGAATGTGGTTATGTATATGATAAAAACAAAATGATTTTAGTCATTTGTAAATTTTTAAATTGGTTCTACATGAAAATATTTAGTCTGCCATTTAGGTTGTTTAACAAAAATAACTAATTATGCATGAAGAATACCAATATTACCAATATAGTAAGGAAGGGAAAATATTTCTAAAATTCAACTAAACGACTGTATAATACGATCAAGAGTGTGGTGATTTCAAGATTTGTCAATAGGTATCAAACTATCAAAAAATAAATATATATATAATCACAAAAAAAAATTGGTTCAGTAATTTTTAAATTTAAGATTAGCATGTATTAAATTAACATATTTGGTCTACGACGTAGGTTGTATTACAAAAATAACTAATTAATATAATTACCAATATAATAAAGAAAATATTCCTAAACTTCAATTAAGCGACTAGATAACACAATCAAGAGTGTTATTTTAAGATCTGTTAATAGGTGTCAAAAATAATAACATAAACAATTAGTTCAGTAATTTTTAAATTTAAGGTTGGTATTAAATTAGGATATTTGGTCTACTACTTAGGTTGTATTACAAAAATACTATATTACCAATATAATAGAGGAAAATATTTCTAAAATTCAACTAAGCGACTACATGTATAATACGATCAAGAGTGTGGTGATTTCAAGATCTGTAAATAAGTGTCAAAAAATAAATAATCACAAATAAAAGTAGTTCAGTAATTTTTAAAGTTAAGGTTAGTATTAAATTAGGATATTTGATCTACGACTTAGGTAGTATTACAAAAACAACTAAAAAGAATTACCAATATAATAAACGAAAATATTCCTAAAATTCAACTAGGCGACTAGATAACACAATCAAGAGTGTTATATTTCAAAGTCTATTAATGGGTGTCAAAAAATAAATAATCACAAAAAAATGGTTCATTAAAATAACTATGTAATTAATAATTATAAAGAGTACCAATATAATTGGAAAAAATTTTCTTAAAATTGAACAATGCCCAAGAAAATCACACAAATTCATACAAAATAGCACTGTCAAACTAAATAATAATGACGTAAATTTATATTGAAGGGGTTGAGAATGTAGTTTTTATGAAATTACAATAAATGAATAATCAAAACTTGAAAATATAATAGGTATTAATAAACATTAAGCAATAAATTAAACTTTAATTAAATATGATTTGTTTTTGAACACGTTTTATTGTATTATGATATATATAATAATGTGAAAATAATTAATTAAGAAAAATGAGCACACTAAAAGGGAAGCTTTTAGTTGCCCGCCTCCATCATCAGCATCCCCCCAGTTCGCCCCTTTCTCACTCACTCTAAAGTCTTTGTCCCCCTATATCCATATCATCATCAAGTTGCCTCCATTATTCGCAAAATATCACCACCCCCTGATGTACGTGGCGGTGGTATATAGATGCACACACACAGTTAATCGCGGGGATGTTGCCATTACCATGGCAACTGGTTTGTGTCTCTTAGCAACCCCTTAGTAAATCGATAGTGCCGCGGAGGGACTTAACATGGTCGCGGATTAACATAAAGTGTGGCACTTATAATTTTATTATACCCTACCCTTATTGGCCGATTTTACAACCCTCCGCCTTTAAACTAATTAATTGTTTTATTAAATGGATTAAAATGATATTGTTTACTTTATATAAAATATGCATCCATTTCAAAGAGTATGGGTGATTTTTGTTGTTTTTTCGTACTAGGAAAAAAACACCACCCCCGAAAACCAGCATGCAAAAGTCAATCGTTTTATTTTATATTGAAGTCAATTTTGAGTGACAAATTATTGTGTTATACGAGTATAAAGAAAGGATGTAAGAGAGTAGGGAAAATGGAAAAACGGAAAGCAAAATCTAAAGAAATGTGTACATATTTCCCTAGGGGTGATTCCATCTATGTGATTTTTCCAGGCTGACATTTATTTTTTCTTATATATATTTACATCCCTCACATATATTTTATATATTATAGCTTTGGGTCATTTGTTTAACAATATGATGAATGTTAAAATATTTGACATTTTATCGATATGATTTAAAATGAAATGAGAAATGTGGAAAAAAAGCTTTATTATTATTATTATTGTAACAATTGTACTTACTGTGATTAGCTTATTTAAGTATAATACAGAGTGGTTCAGAATAACGCTAATTTGACATAATTATAAGACGTCAAAATTTTTATTCAAACCAGTTTAGTATTCATTTAGAAAAAAAGTTCAATACTAATGTATAATGTATTTATATCTCATGTATTAAAAAATAGGAAGTAATCGCCCATGCTGCGCAAAAGTCGTCTGCGCAGACTACGTCACTATTAAATAAGAGTAATTTGAATCGGTTCAGTAATTTCTTTAAAAATCTCTTGTTTTTTTCATATTATTTGAAAACGATTAGTTTTCCAACTTTTATTCTGTTACAATAACTTGTTATTTTATTTTTTATAAAAAATATTTAAAAAAAAATTAAAGTTATGAAAGTTGCGAAATTTCAAAAATTAACGGTTAATTTATATCTTTTCGGATCTTTTTAATTTCAATAATCCTGAATCACCCTGTATATTTATTTAAAATTTACTTTAAAAATTGGACTTAATTAAAAAATAAACCAGTTTTGTTGAATGCTGCAAAAAATCATACAAATTTAAATAAAAGACACTTTTATATATGTTCTGTAATCGGCCAATTGTATCTTTTCTTGTCCAATCATTAAAGTTAAAATGTTTCACAAATTCTTCAACAACAACCACAAAATTTCTTCAAATCGTTCGCGCTTTTAAAGAACAAAAGAAAACGAATATATACGACAAAAGAAATAAAAAAAAATGTATGAGCGAATGGCGAATTTTTTAAATGAAAAAAACTTGTTTCTGTCTAAATGCATCATGAACAACTTTTGTTTCACATCATTATATTACATATTTGTGCAAAGAAGAAAGCAAAACAATATAACTTTCTTCTTCCCTATGAAAAAACTTTACGGGGCGCACAAATTGTCCCCGATTTACCCTTTTAAAGTTGAGCAAAAAAATTTGTTAGCAACAACATTTTATAAATGAATGATTCAACAGATTGGATTACCATTTTAAAATATTTTGTCCCATTTGTGGCGAAAAAGGCATCTCTCGCGCACGATTTAAGATTCGTAACACAATATCGACATTATTTTATCATCAAAAAGAAAAAGCGCAACGTTTATTATGTAGTTTTGTGAGAAAACTTGTGTTTCTGTCTTATAGTATTTATCATAAACAACCTATTTTGCTTGTATTTTAAAAACAAACAGCACGTGCATTATATAAGTATTATATTTTCTATACATTTTAACTTTTTGTTATCAGAAAACCAATCATGGTTGAATTTTTAAAAGAAGAAAAAAATCATCCTTCAACATTAATTAAATTATTTATCTTGTGCTTTTAATCGAACCGCTCATTTATTGTCAATTTAATTAGTAATCAATTATCATGTCAAAACAAGCGCGAAAAAAATATATAATAAACCATTTTCCATCTTTGTCTTTTCCTATATGTGTACGTATAAGGTCTTAATTTAAATTAATTGCATTGAATGCTTTTCTCAAGTTAATTTGTATATGTTTTTTAACCAACCCCCTTAAATACACACAGACACACACATACAACTTAGTTTTATTTCAGATCGTTAATTTGATACTGTCGTAAATTGCTGAAATAACAGTAGTGTAGAAGAAAAACCCCTTAAACTAACCCTCTCGCTCGTTCCTCGTTAAACACCCCATTCCATTTTTTTTCTTGTTCACAGACTATACTAATAAAATAAGAATGTGACTCTATTATATTTGGGACAATGTAAAGTTTATTCACATTCTTAGATATATTTAGAGGGGTAAGTTTTAACGCTACTAACTAGCTAAATACAATAGAGACTAGATATATTCCCCTAAGGAAATAAGATCCGGTAGCCATTTTCCAGTGGTGGGTTGCGCTATTATTTAAGTAATTGTTCTACACTATTAGCTTAACGATAATCCGTTTAGTGTATAATCTTGTTTTTGGGGAATGTTTGCGGGGGAAATTTTCTCTGACAAAATATATACGAAAAACTTTTTAAAGTAAGCATATATCCACAATAAAATATTGTTAACATAATTTTAATTAAATGATTAAAATATCACATTATACTTGTACATTTATGTGTTCATGTACTTAATTTTTATTAAGTTGTAATTTACAATTTTACGGTTATTTTATTACTTTAATAATTAATTAAGTTATTTTCTTGTAAAGACAATAAAAGGCTTTGTTGTTTTTCGAATTATTTTATGAATGTAATAAATTTTATTTATACTGTTTTGTTGTTTAGACAATTTTTTATATTTTTAATCAATATATAATATGTCATGTATATTAACATTTCATTGAATTCATTATCTAAACAAGATGCTTTACATGTTGTAAAACTTAAAAGAAACTGATAAGAGAAGAAGCATATCATGCACAGTTTCACTTAATTATTTAAATATCTTTTAACATTCCAATTTTTCTATACTATATCATCTTTCTTTCATATAAATAAAAAAGACAACATGTATATGTATATTTTATTAGTTGACTTATAAACCCAATTAACATATAATTACCAATTTATTTTTCTGATAGTCCAATTACGTTTTGAATGATATAAATATAAACAGAGATAGAATATTAAAATCGAGTCAAGACGATGATAAAACTAGTTATTCAGGTCCGGAATAGTACCATATTTATATGAAAATATTAAATCTTCAATTAAATTAGCACATTGCCTAGGCAACAAGCATAAAACATGAATTTGTTTATTTGCGTTGCCATAGTTACATATGTTATCTTTGTTTTTTAATACAATCAAAATATGTAGTTCGTTTCCTTTTATTAAAATTTAAAATCAAGATTATTAAAATTAGTATTAATCAGACCTGGAATGGCACCATCTGTATGAAAATTTTCAAATTTTCTATTAAAATAACTTGTTGTCTAAACAACAGTCCTTGTTTACTTGCGTTAATAGTACTTAATAGTTACATTTTCTATCTTTGTTGTTGACTACTAAAAAAATTATTGTTTTATGTTGAAATCAATTTTTTAACAATTTTAAGAAGCATTTCTAAAAATTTATAAATTTTAGTTGTGTAAATCTGAATTCTATTGAATTTTAAAGTTTTTCAGGTCATTCCAAACTTTACCTATACATATACGTAATAAATTTCAAAAATTCAATCAAAATAACATGTTGTCTAGGTAACAACCACAAAACTGCTATAACAAACTTTGTTTATTTTCGTTGCCATAGTTACGCTTGCTATCTTTGTTGTTAACTTAACTATATAAATTATTGTTTTATATTAAAAACGTTGTGTAAACAATTTTCAGAACCATTTCTGAAAATTTATAAAATTGTTAGACTATTTTAGCAAAATAAATCTGAATTCTTATAAATGTCACTGGCTTTCAGGTCATTTCAAACATCACATACGTAATAAATTTCAAAAATTCAATTAAAATAACATGTTGTCTAGGCAACAACCATAAAACAACAATCACAAGCCTTGTTTATTTCCGTTACCATAGTTACACTCACTATCTCTGTTGCCTATAAGTTGAATAGTTTTTTCGCCGGTACGGTCCTGTTAACTAGTTAGAAGTGTGTGTTTGTAACCGTGAAACATTAACAACTGCTTGTCATTCGATAATTAATACACACCAATTGAGACTTTAGTTAATTAGAAGACAAGAACTAAACAGGAACATTAACTAAACACAAAAACAGTGTAATCGCTTGTTTAAATCTCGCTCTCGCTAATTTAATGACCCACCATTTCTTTCAAAAAAAAAAACTGTTATCGATTATATTTCGACAGAATTCTTCGTTCTTTTCAGGTATACATATATAATACGTTATTGGTCGTGTTGAGAATTTCCAAAATACCATACAAAATGTTTTAATTGATACACCTTGCATTTTTCAACAATGTTTAATATAATAAAAACATTTGTTGGTTTTTTCGTTGATAATTAATACGAGTTTTTTCCGAGGATGTTAATTAGTTAATAGATTTGTTTAAAACCGTTATAATACTCGTATTTAGCCCTGTAAAAGAGCCTGTATTGTAATATTATATAATTTCGATTTTATAGGACATTAAAATGATGTTATTAGCATTTTAAAGTGGTACACAAATCATTAGATTAACTTTTTAACGACATAATACAACAACTACTAAATACTAGATAAATATAAATTTGTATTTGAATAAATTTTTTCCGACATTTTTATTACACATTTTCAGTTACAATCACACAGGGTGTGAAAACAAAATCGGACAATTTCATTTAAATTATCTTTACAACAGATGTTATTGTACCTGTTTAAAAAAAAAGATATTCCAAAAATCTCTTCGTCGAATTCCAGAAAGTGTTTTCGATTGTAAGTATTTTTACCTGTGATCCACACAGCTTTATTCTTTTTAATATAAATCCACATCAAAACTAACTTTCATATTAAATGAAGTGTTGTTTTCAAGAATGGCTTACATTAAACATATTTTCAACTTAATTATCATAAATTCATGTGCAAGTTTTCATAATTATTTTAATTAATTTGATATAAATCTAAAATGACTTTATTAGCAACATGATATTTAAATTTTGGGAAATTGAAATGTGACAATTTGTCCATTTCGAAAACTATATTATCGAATTGTACGTTCGTTTTTTTTTGAACTTTTATACAAATGAAATCCAGAATGCAATCCCATTAAATATATACAAGTGAACATCTTGATAAAGGCCCATATATATACAAGGGGTTTTTCTACTTTATAATACACTTAAATAGTTTATAAGTATTAAGATGGACGATCCTAGTCGGGCATAAACATTAATTTTAACCTTAACAGCTCGAACTCAAACAGATATATCAGATTACACATTATTTCCAAGAAAAAAGTTTACCATTTTAAGTTAAATCTAAATGTTATTCTTGTTTATATATGTGTGTGTGATTAAGTGGTTAGTAAAACAAGAATTCTGTTTAAAACTTTTGTACTATTCACTTAATTTGAGGTTTTATTAGGTAATTTTTTCCTGTTCTTTATATAGTTGAAAAAATAAAGACATACTGAATGTTTTTCTTTTTTCTGATTGTTTCATTGGATAAAATATTTTAAATAGTGTAAAATGGAATGTTAATTATAATAAATTGTAAACGATGGCGTTTGAATCGAATTATCACAGCAGCCCCCTCCGATTATATACGAACTATTCATTAAAACGATTCATTTTGCACACCCCACGCCAACTATAGATACATTTACAGTTTTTCCCAATGGGATAATATTATTACGCTGGGTATGTTATACTCGTATGTTGTGGTATAAACTTCTAACATTATTCTATTCCAACCCCATCCCTTAAAATCAGAAATTGAACCATCATCATCTGGTAATCGATTTTATCATCCGCATCCCCCCATATAACGTGAAATTTGTCACACAAATCAAGTTGGCTATGGTATGATGTAATAAATTAAAGCCAACTATCTAACATATTCCCATTAAGACAGCTAATTAATGTCAAAAATTTTTGTTTTTGTTCATATGTGAGATGATTTTAAAAATGTTGGAATAAAACACTAAAAAAAAAACGAAATAACTGAAAATTGAATGTCCAAACGTACCTTGTATAAGTTGTATACTCATCACTTTTGTTGACAAAACAAAGACACAACTAAAAAGGCACACACAGCTCACTTTTATATATTTTGATTGATATAAAAAGAAAAAAAAAACATTGAGACTGAAAAAAAAAACAGAAAAACGCGTATATAAACGAATCGTTTTACAAAAGAATGTGCCGATGTTTGGAATTTTAAATTTTTCCAGACTGATTCGTGTTTTTTTGTTTTTCAATATTATTTACCACTATTGTATTCACATTTGAAAAATTCCAAAAATATTTTTCATTTATAATTAAAATAATTTGTACACCTGGATATTATTTTACAATTTTTTTTTCTCTTATAGTAGGTATATATATGATGTGGTAATTACTGTAATTAATTAGCCACGCACCTATATTTTTTAAACAATTTTTTTAATATAATAAATTATATGAGCAGGAAACAACATTACAAAAAAATTAAAATAATTAATTATGATTCATTGCATATTATTGTTATAAAAATGATTTATAAATCCTATTAATTAATATTTATGCTGATGGTATAATTTTTAAAAATAATTTCTTAGAATGGCGTTATTCTAACATCATAATTTTATTGTTTTTGATATTAGAATGAACTCCATTCTAATACTGCTTCTTGAAACATTTACCCCCAATTGCAGAAAAGTGGATTAAATTTTAGAACGGTGTTAAATATTTAATCCACCATTTTGACCAATCAGATTCAAGAATTCGCTCATTTAACACCGTGTCAAAATTTAACACCGTGTTATAGTTTTCTGCAATTGGGGGTTAATAAATCAATGTAAATTTTATATCAACTTTTATGCACGCGTGTAATGTTTGTTGCCTATTTTTTATTTTAAACAAAACAAACTGAAGCGTATTGCGAATGAATTTCGAACTCGTGCTGGAATGAAGCCCTTTCTGCCACATACCTGTTTTAATATATACGAGTTATATATTCCGTATTTCCTAAATTTCACTAAAAACAGTATTATGATTCATTGCATATTATTGTTATAAAAATGATTTATAAATCCTATTAATTAATATTTATGCTGATGGTATAATGTTTAAAAATAATTTCTGAGGAAGCCGTTATTCTAACATCTTTTTTTATTTTATTTTTTTTTTTTTTTGATATTAGAATATACATACATATAATATATTCCATTCTAACACTGTTTCTTAAAACATTTAAGGGTCCGTTTAAAAATTCTTGCAACTTAGCTAGGATAAAAACAAAAAAGTTCGAAACTCGGTTCGAAATAAGATAGACGTATATGTAACAAGTGATTTAGGTATAGATGTTACATTTGTGACG
>SSSI01005853.1:0-10512 GCA_004796505.1 Oryzaephilus surinamensis
GCGTATTAAAATTCTAGCTTTCCAATTCAGTTTGTTAAAGACATACGTTTACATTATCAAATATTTAAACATCGTCGAAAACGTATGTCAGAAAATGACAAATAGAAAACCGCTTTTAGGTCACTTTACACTAAGTGCATAAAAATGGCGTCGTTTTCTATCTCTTTTTACTGGCCCAGTTTTTAATGTGATTTTGGTAAGGTTGAAGCGGTATATATTTTATAGGTATGTGGTAATTACATTTTAAACATTTGAATATATGATTTTCAGTCACATCCACAATAAACGATCCCTTAATTGGTTTCGTCAATAATATCTTCGGTTTAAGTGGTATCGTATTGGCGGTTTCGTTGGGCTATTTGCGTACATTGAATGCAAAAAAAGATTCGGTCGTCGATTCGATCCCAGTCGATATTGTTGTTAACAATATTATTGCCGCCGCTTGGAACACAATTCAACAAAAGTAAAACCAAAAATGCATATTCAACCGATTTATATTTGCAAATGTTTATGTTTCAGTGAATCAGAGATTAAAATTTATAATTGCGTTAGTTCAATTGATAATCCTTTAACAGTAGGTAAGAATTTTGATGAATATTAATGATTCGGTTAGAATTGTAACGATTTGTTCGTACATTTCAGGTGAAATTGTCGACACATTGTTGCATCAAAGAGGAAAAGTGTATTCAAATCACATGATTTGGTATCCGTTTTTAATTGTAACAAATTGCAAATATTTCTACAATTTGCTGTTATTTTTTCTGCACGCTTTACCAATTTACATAATATCATTTATGTTTATTTGTATCGGAAAAGAGCCCTGGTTGGATTTAAATGAAAATCACGTTTAAATCCATACGTTCGTTAATATAATGTTTGTTTTCAGGTTTTTGAAAGTGTATAAAAGGAAGATACAGTTGATTAATGTGTTAAAATATTTTACGAATCACACATGGAAGTTTTACAATTACAATACGAGAGCGTTGTGGCAAAAGATGTCGATAAAAGACAAGGAAATGTTTAAAATTATTGTTGATGATGTGAACTGGACCAGTTATTTGGAAAATTCGTTGAAAGGTGGTAAAAAATACCTGATTCATGAGTCGACTGATGGTCGATCAACGAAAATAGCACGAAGAAGGTATCTTTTGCTGAAATCGTTGAATGGATTGCTTACCGGATTATTTATTATTCTTCTATATTTGGTATTAAAGAAGCTTTTATTTGCTGTATTTTATTAAATTTTCTATGTAAATTACTAATAAAACTATTAATGAAAATAAATTTGACTTTTCAATTTGTTTTTACCAACAAACAGATAATTTGTATACGGAAAATGAAAATAGATGATTGTTAAATGCAGCCAAATCTACTTTTCTAATATTTTATGCAATTTGTCATATTTAAAGGACCATTTACGTCAATTTTCAGTTCACGTGGATCTACTTGTTATAAATATTGCTGGTTTGAAGAACATTTAAAACCAGATCCAGAGGTTTAACAAGTTTTTCACTTACAGGAAGGTTTTTATATGGAAATTTATTGAATTAACACGGAATATTTTCATTTTATTTCTCCTCTAAAAGATCCATTTACATACGCTTGTGTGCTGTAAATCAACCACCATTTATATTGTAATTTCACATATTATCATAAAATGCGTGATTATTGCGTGAAATAAAAACGTAACAAAGAAAACTTGAGTCATTGATTCAAGACGCATGCAAAAAAGTGCAACGCGGAAATCAAGTCGCGCGAAATGAAATTCGAGTTGTAATAATTCACGAATTTGGAACAATTTCAATATCTTTTCACTCGAACCAAAAATATTACATACCTATATATCAATTTTATCATTATTTGATTTGTTACACAAGATTTCTTTCAATTTATTTCCAGCGAAAGTAAAATTTAATACACATGGAACTTTTGTCGTATAAATTTTATAAAAAATTTCAAACTGAGCAATTAAACTGAAGAGTCGAGAGCGCCTTTGAGAAGAAATGAGGAATGTCTTCTACTTGATAAACACATTTGATTGCAAATACTGAACACTCGAACCGAAATCACGTATTTGAACAATACAAAAATTAATTACCATCAGGTTTTTTTATCAATAGAGCTATTCAAATTTTTTATTTGTTTTGTTATGGATTGTTACGTTTCTTTCAGTTTCATTGAATTTCTTGCATTTTCTTTTAGAAACACGAACTCTTGACGGAGTTTTATTGGCATTAAACATTTATCGACTCACATTTGGAACAATAATAGTATTAAATTAAATCAAACTCAAACTACGTTGATACAAAGCTGAAAATAAAGAAAACTTTTTTCAAGTACATACTAAAAATGCACTCTTCCGAATGAATTGCGTAGGTAGAAGTTAATAGCATTAAATTGTTTATTAAAAAAAGTTGTTTTTTTCCTAATTAATTTCTGTTTTTATAAAAATATGTACATATTATAGTTTTTTCCAGTCTGGAAAAATTGTGCAACGCTGTGAGAAGATGCCAACATTGTTAATTAATTTTTAATTAAATTTGCTGATCACATCAATGAGATATTTTAAATTATAACATTGGTGGTTGGTGCGAGTTTTTCAACTAAAAATCACCAAAAAAAAAATAAACTACATGCTTTTATTTACAAATAAAAATTGCATCAGAAACTTGACTGGTTTTTATTTACAAGTAAAAATGTAGGTCGAAAACCAGTCTTTTTTTGTTTATAAATGAATTTGTGTCAGAAACTAGACTGGCTTTTTTACACAAATAAAAATTACGTCAGAAACAAGACTGGTTTCTATTATACAAATTAAAATTACATCAGAAACGTGACTAGTTTTTATTGCACAAATAAAAATGTCGGTCGAAAACCAGTCTTTTTTTGTTTATAAATGAATGTGTATCAGAAATTAGACTGGTTTTTATTACACAAATAAAAATTACTTCAGAAACAAGACTGGTTTTTATTATACAAATTAAAATTACATCAGAAACGTGACTAGTTTTTATTGCACAAATAAAAATGTCGGTCGAAAACCAGTCTTTTTTTGTTTATAAATGAATTTGTGTCAGAAACCAGACTGGTTTTTATTACACAAATAAAAATTACGTCAGAAACAAAACTGGTTTTTAACTTTTTATTGTACAAATAAAATTACATTAGAAACGTGACTAGTTTTTATTGCACAAATAAAAATTGCGCCAGAAGCTAGACTGGATTTTATTTATAAATAAAAACTGCGTCAGAAACTAGACAAGTTTTTATTTACAAATAAAAATTAGAGTTTTTAAATAAAAGTCACGTGGGTTTGTTCTTAGAGGAAGAATACTTTATTAGTTTTTTACTGTTTCTGTGACAATAAAACATAAATGGGCTAATAGTTGACACAAATTAATGTCTTGATCAATATTTACTATTACAAAAACAAAAAGAAGGATCCAATCGTATTATGTAAGTACATATTTCTGTTTTCATTGATTAAAAAAGAATGTATTGTTTAGCATTACTATGTATACATCAAATATTTATACAAATTAGTGATAATTCTTTAATAGATACAAATTACGTTTACATACATCAATTTGCAATATTATCATTTATATTAATTTGTTTAAATTGATTTCAGCTGGAAATTGTCTATCTTCTCATTATTTTCTAGAAATGTATTTGTAAAACAGAAATAAATAAAAAAAAACTTTAAATATAAGAAGAAATTCACAGAATTGCGCTAAATCACACTAATTTAATCCCATAAATTTAAATTTGTTTATAACTGCCATCACAGTAACGATTTTTTTCACCTTTTATTATTATAATTTATTTCAATATAAATTATCAACTGTTACATACAATTTATGAATTTAATAGTTAGCTGTTTTAATTAAAATTGGTCTAATTATTTACAAAAATTACACAACCTTGTAGAATTCGTTTTGTAAACATTTTCCTTTTGCAAACAAGGATTATCCGATAATAAATCATTTCAGGAAAAACAAAACCGTTGTTGAATTTGCAAGGGAATGCACTAGACCACGAAAATGTAAAAAGAAAAACCAAATCCTTTCTATTGTTTCAGGAACATGATCTCTGTTATTACATAGGTACGTGTACAGCTTACACATTTTTTCCTTCCAACGACAGTTGTTTATCTATTGAATTTTATCCTGAAATCTGTTCAACAAGAGGATATACGAAAACAACATGATCCCGATTCAATGAAAACAAATTTGCAATATAATTACATATTGAGCACATGTGCATGAATTATTAAAAAACACCATAATAGCTTGTTTAATTTTGTGACATTTATGTGGCAAGCAATTAACCAATATTTATTTAATCACTGATCATTTTTTACGTGATTCATAATATTCGATTGATTTTATGTACAGTGAGTTTCAAAGTCACACAGTTGCTTTTTTGCCAAAAAGTGATATTTTCCAGTCATTTAAATCTGTTTGAATTTTTAATTTGAAAAATTCGTACGGGTTTTTTATTTACACATAAAATGGAGTTGGTTTTTCGACAGTCATGTCCATTTAACAATTTTAATACTCGAATATATAGTTTGGTCACAAACTAATTTAAATGCATCTGCACCTAACCGATTAGACTATTATTAATTAATCAGCAATTATATCTTTATTTTCCTGTTGTGGTTGTTTTTGTTCATATCAGTTGTGCAAACTGAAATAGACAGCATCAGTTATGCATAAATCAGTTCAATTAATAATTATATTACGTAAAATTCAACTGAAATGTACCGCTATCTGAAGATAATTTTATATTATGTAAACAAATAAAATCCACGCATTTTAGCACTTAATTAACGTTAATTCAACTGGAAAACTTTGGCTTTGTCGATAAATCACACAATTTTCTAAAGAGTTTTTAAAAAAAATTTTATCTGAAATTTGGGCGAAAGCAGTTCAGTTTCAATTGTGTTTTCAGGACAACTTGTCTTAAATTTTACTTGTAGTAATCCACTTAAAGTCTTACTTGGCAGCTAATAGTTGGATGATGTTGCGGTTTGCAACACCAATAAGACTTTAATCGTAAGATTCAACTTTCTGGTTAAGTTTTCCGAAATATTGCTAAATAGGTATACCTTATAGCTATGCATGTAACTATTAAGTTCAGCAACAACGAACAAAGGTTTTGGATAGTTTGATATGATTATTAACCTTTGATAAACTTTATCTAAATTGTAGAAATTCAAACATTAGAAATTCGAATATTAGACCTCAAAGTTTTAAATGAAATAGTAAAAAAATAATTACTGGTAAAGACTTTGGATTTCTTGCCTTTGATTCAGTCGTTTTGTATTTTATTTCTACAACTTTAATTTAGAATTCATTGAAGATAGTAATCTTGTGCAGATTACTTTTAAAATCAACTAAAAACTTTGTAATTACCTCTTGCACTGTATTATTTTAAATAAATAATTCATCTTTAATAACCGCCATCAACATTGAACATGATTATAAAAGTTGTAATATTTACATGTTTTGAAATTTCAAAGTTGAACATACAATTTTCTGCAATTTCAATGATATTTATTCATACTGTTTGTTCAGCGATCTCTAATAATAAGGCAAAAAAAGTCTGGAAAATATTTTAGGCACGAAAACTCCTTTAATATTCACTGTCAATCAAATATCATATTATCCCTTTATCCCAAAAGGTGGGCCTTGTTCTGAAACACAATTTCATCTTATTTGGAAAATATAATTCCATAGATATGAAAGTAACTTGAACTAATTGGTACAAATATCGAGTTATGTAGCTCCAAAACTTATATGGGAATATTTACAATGTCTACAAACTAAAGTGGAATATTTGTTTAATTAATATGTTGAACCAGACATATTTTGTTGTAGAGTCAATTATAAAATTAAATTTTAACTGAAATCGATTTTTTTCTGTATTTTTTCACATTAGACTTCATTCCTACAAAAATTAATAAAGTACACGAATGGATGTAAACTTATTACCTACTTATGCATATATACATAGTTTTTAATAAAAATCTTGTATAATATATTTTCGTTGAAAAATAAATAAATCCAACAAATTTAGTTGTGCTAATAGAATATTTATGAGGTGTACAAGACAAAAATGTGTGCCAACTCAATATATCATACTTTTATAATGAAATTCTTCACATTCCACATGGATGAGGACAATACAAGTATCATTTTAATTTCCATACATATTTTTTTAATGGCTGGTTTAATTAAAATAAAAAACACCGTTAAAGGAATTTAAATTTATTGAACTTTTTTACAATTCTAAATTTTTAAATAGGAATCATTGGAACAGCTCATTTTTCTTAAATTTTAAAATTATCCGCAATGCACATACATAATAATTACGTATAATTGGGTACTTATTGTTGATGCTAACAGGAATTGAAATACTTTGTACGTAATTCAATTGAGTTGTTAAAAAAGATGTGGATTTTCATTTAAGCCGATTCTTAAAAGATTTAATTCTGTCGACACTTCTTCTTTGGAAAAATCCACTTCATTTCACATCTTTGGAGTCTTTTCAAATCGGTCTTGCAACACATTTATGTAATACACAAGTGCTGGGCTCAAGCACTGGTAAAACTTTTTATAACAATTTAAAATCGAACTTTATTATTAACTTACAAATCTAATCTCATTAAATACCCTGTAATAATACTACATTTATATAATGGCTAATTTTTTAACAACGTCAAAAACTTTATTAACATCCAATTGTTTGAATGGACAAAAAATTGAGATAAAAATTCTCTTTAAACCACTGTATTGAAACTTGACAATTCCTTCTTCTTTCTTTGGTTGTTTTTCGCCAAACATGGCAGAAAAATTTCGTTGAACACTTCACGAAACTTTTGCGACATGATACAGTAGAGAAAGAAATTAATTGCTGAATTGATTAATGCGAATGTGTCCAGTAAATCACCTGAAACAAAAACGAAAAATTATTGTGGAATTAATTTTTGGGCATGAATTTTCAATTTCATAATTGTACCATGGAAACAGACTCATTTATTACACCATTAACAATGTGGTGTGGTTTCCATCATTTAACTAAATTGGTATTTAGTCAGTTTCCATTAATTTGAATTTTTTAAACCCTTAATAATTGTTCGTGTGTTTGCTTAGAATCTGTTCAAATAAAATAAGATAAATTGTATTGCTTGATAAACACTGTGTTGGTTATAATATAAATGTATAATGGGCATTAATTCAAATCAAATGAATTTGAATTGAATTGTATTTGGCTGAAACTGTTAACTTCCTGCCGAAAATGATCCATTTTCTTGTTTAATGAAGCTGGTTTTCGTTTGGTTTCGTTTGCAGATTAATGCCAGAAGTTTGAAATTTCCGTAATTAATTCAATTAAAAATAAATAAACTTTTTCATTCATCAATACTTGTTTATATGGTTATTTTTGGAAATTAACGGAAATTATTTTGTTTCATTAAAAAAGTACTAGCTCGTTCGTTTAAAGTTTAAAGTAGCTCTATTTTGGTTCATATTTTTCATAAACAACAGAAAGCATTATAAAAGGACGAATTTATGTTTTACGTAATTACGAGCATCTGTATTGCATGTAAATGTAATTGCACTCAATTTGTTGTGCGAAGCCTTAACAACATTTTAACAAAATATTAAAATAATGATAACGTTTCTTGTGAAATTTTATATTTTTCTACAGTTTTTTTAATTTTCAGCATAAAAACTTATGTGAAAAGCACAAAATATAAATTAGTTTCGTTACAACTTATACCTGTTCGATTTTTTTTAATTAACTATATCGAAATTAAAATTTATGGAATGCTTTGTGCATGCAAATGGCAAAAGAATGTTTTTGTCTAGTGTATTTTGAAAATAAGTCGACAACTTTGAATAATTCGCAACATTTCATTATTCCACTGTTGTTATTTTAAGTAATTGCTAACAACATAACTTTGGATAATAAAGTATGTAGGTACACATATTTGTATACAACATTGGTAAACACTTAGAAATAATTAATAACAGCTTATAGACAAGCCATAAAGCTTTTCAGGCTGGTTTCACACGGGATTAATTTACTGGATTGCTGGATGAAATTTTAACAGCCTTTCAATTTAACTGTACAACCGAATAATCCAGACTTGTTTATTTCTGTAAAAGGTGTTAATATGGAATTCGTCCATTGTGTTCGGGTACGTGATACATTCAAATAAGATAATTCATAAATTCACGGCCGTAACGTGTGAAATTAATTATTATTTCAAATAAATAAGTTTTAATTGTAACTAAAACTTTCAGTTTAAATTCTACACGTACGTTTATTTTATAAAACCAAATATTCCATTCAATAATTTATTAAGTCCAGAAATTAACCAAAATTACAACAATTTCATAATTAATTTCATATTGAGGATCTATTGATCATAATAGTTGTTAATTATATTCGTTCGAATGGCTAAATAGCCGAATAATTGGGATATAAATATCGAGTTTGTGGAATTAGTTTCACAATCCAATTAACGGCTTGTTTAATTTATAACCACATGTAAATCACAATTGCAAAAATAGTAAAATAAATTATTAAATAATTTTAGCCGAATAAAATTCCGAATTCAACTCTTACAATTTTAATAATATTGAAAATATTTCTTGCTATCTAATTAAATGTCTTTAATTCTTTAAACTTACAAAGTGTAAAATACGAATATTTCAATCTACAGCACATAATATATCCCTAAAGCATGAGTTTCATTAAAACTAAATTAAAATCAAATTGATACTTTTAAGAAAATTTAATAATAAGTTGACGTAATACTGTCTTATCTTAATAATTAATTACCTAACAGCTCCAGGGCTAACAGCTTATAATACACCAAGAAAAAAAAGAATTTTAACATAATAAGGGCATAATGTGTGCATGACATATTTGTAATGAATTTAAAATGTTTCATGAAATTTACCTAAACATGAAACTTAAAAAACACAATAAACGATAATAAATTATGGGTTTTCATCAATCATAATTTATGCAGCTAATTTATCATTTTCCCAGCACTGCTTCGATAAACATTTACATAAATTTCAGACTTGGAACAATTTTGTAGTTTCAGCATATTTTGCGATAATACGATTGAATTATAAATTTGTTTTAAATGAAAAAGAAATCATCTAGTTTACAATATATGCAATAAATTTTCCAACTAATCCAATGTGAGTAAAATTCTAAAAAACATTTTTATTGTCTGCATTGCACTATTTTCGAAATATTTTACCGATAATAACTGGTAAAAAGGTAGTAATTAAATGTTTCCATAAAAGAACACTTTTCCCCTATACAGTTTTTATTGCGTCACTTATCAAATCTGCATTTCAATAAATATACAACATAATCGATTGTTCAGTCAAGTGTAAAAACGTCTTTTGTACATTTTACAATGCAGGATAATGCTAAGTATAGTTTTAGACGTACGACAAAATGCGATCCATCACAAGAAAACTGTTAAAGACGTTTTAACATGATGACTGACGACTTTCAGCTTCTCATTTTTACTGATATTTTAACGTAAACACATCGCATTTAATAAATCAAGGTGAAGATTTTCGTAAATATTGTTATTTTCATTTTATGTCATGTGAAACTACGGCATTTTTCTAATTTTGCTATATTTTATTTTACCCCATGTGAATTTTGTTATTCCACCCTATAATCGCAATTTATTTCTTATTTGTAATGAAGAAGTTCGGAAATTTTATGTATTAACTTTTGTCAAGTTCAGTTACCTGCTGTTTTATGCTTTATATAAGAAAGAAAATTAAAATTTTCATTTTCTCTATAAAGTTTATGGAGGGTTTAAAAATTAATTTGTAATTAATTAATCGTGGACGTGTCTTTGTACTTGACCTTTTCGTTTTGTACTGTATAAAATGGAGATTAATTTTATTTAAAGATTCTAATTAATCAAACAGAATCTGTAATTTTTAAATTGCTAGAAATTCAATTTATTTGAAACATCTACTATAATTTATAATGCAATATAATGGAATTAAAATTTTTAGTTATTGAAATGTGTGTATCGAAATTTAAATTAATAATGTTGTCTTTCATATTTTTATATATAAAAATGGAAAACTGCAATACACCTACAAGTTTTTCAGTAATTTATTCATGAAATGATTATACATAATACGAAACTTATTTTATGTGCAATTTATTTACTATCTCAGTAGTGTTATTACTCTTTCTATCTACAAAATTTATTTTTATACTTGTTATGTATATAAATAGGTGCTTAAAATGTAGTGCTTATTTCAGAATTATAATATTTGATTTCGTTATAATACAAATAACACTGTCTGAAATAAAATAGATAAACAAGGTTAAATTTATACACGTACGTTTGTTGTTTTTCTTATACTAGTTTCATTCATATTATAAACGGGTCTATCCCGTAAACGTCTGTTTAGTTTAACCAGTCATTAAACATTTTTTCACAAT
>SSSI01005856.1:0-29584 GCA_004796505.1 Oryzaephilus surinamensis
AATATTAGAGATATTAAAATGAAATTTTACAGAAAAATTTTGTTTATTAGGGCACACATTTGTACCAAATTTGAACGAAAACGGCCGCCCCCAACTATATTTTTTAATGATGACGGTGGAATCACACCCCCGGAACCCGAATTTCAAAAAACTGGTAATTTATTTTGTCGATTTATTGATGACACGTGTTAAGTTTTTTGCATTTTTTTTTTAAAACGACTCATTTAAACGAAAAATTTCAAGAGACACAAAAGTTTCCTCCTATTAAATAAGATTTTTTAAACAGTATATTAACAGGCAAAATAAAAAGTTCCAGGGGTGTGATTTCCACCCCCATTATTAAAAAATATAGTTGGGGGCGGCCGTTTTTGTTCAAATTTGGTACAAATGTGTGCCTTAATAAATAAAATTTTTCTGTAAAATTTCATTTTAATATCTCTAATACATATTTCCTTAAATATTTAAGTAAAACCTTATTTTCTCAAAAAATCTTTAACACCCTGTAATCCCTGTATCTCAAAAACGAAGAGATGTTTGACAAGATTTTATAGGACTTTTTTTCTTAAAATGTACTCAGTAATAACACCTTAAAATGTGTCCACGTTATTCTGGAACACCCTGTATATAATAGTTAAAAATAACTGAAAATTTCCAGCTATGTGAGATTCCATTCAATTCAAACAATAAATTTCAAGTTTCTGTCCATCTTTTACCAAATGGCAGATGTTTATTAGTGATGAAAGGTGCACCAGAAAGTGTTTTAGATAAATGTACAGAAATATTATATGAAAATCAAACCGTACAAATGGATGATATAAAAAAATCAATGATTTATCGTTCAATAAAGGAATTAAGTAATCGTGGTGAACGTATTCTAGCATTTGCTGATCTACATTTACCAAAACAATATGATAAATATTATAATTTTCAATCAGATAGACCAAATTTTCCATTAACTGGTTTACGTTTTATCGGTTTAATGTGTTTAATTGATCCACCAAGAGCATCTGTACCAGAAGCGGTTCAAAAATGTCGTAATGCTGGCATACAAATTATAATGGTGACTGGTGATCATCCTGGTACGGCGGAAGCGATTGCAAAAAAAGTTGGAATCATATCTGTGAATTTTCCACGTGGTTTTACACCTACAAGAGCCAGTCATATATTTGAGGCAGTTTCATCGGATGATTCCATTGTTATAACTGGCAATGAATTAAGAAATATGTCATCCGAAGAATTAAAAAACACATTAACAACATATAAAGAGATTGTGTTCGCTAGAACTAGTCCACAACAGAAATTAAAGATCGTTGAAACCTTACAAACGTTGGATTTAGTTGTTGCTGTAACTGGAGATGGTGTAAATGATTCGCCAGCATTGAAGAAAGCCAATATTGGCATAGCAATGGGCATAACTGGTTCGGATGTAGCAAAAGAAGCAGCCGACATAATATTATTAGATGATAATTTCTCATCAATTATATTAGGCATTGAATTGGGCCGTTTAATTTATGATAATTTGAAAAAAAGTATTGCATATGTATTGACATCGAATATACCAGAAATAATACCATTCTTTCTGTTTGTCATGTTGGATATACCGGAAATGTATAGTGTTATGACGATACTTTTAATAAATGTTGGAACAGATTTATGGCCAGCTATTAGTTTAGCATATGAACGGCCAGAAGCTGATATTATGAAACGTAATCCACGTAATCCGAAAAAGGATACATTGTTAAGTTATCAATTGATTATGATGACGTATTGTCAGATTGGTTTGTTACAAGTTTGTGCCTGTATTGGATCATATTTAATGGTAATGGCAATGCACGGTTTCTTTTGGAACGATTTAATTGGCATAAGATATAAATGGTATGAAAAAACTGTTGATGATATTATAGATTCGTATGGTCAAAAATGGACATTTAAACAACGTTTAAATTTATCATACAAATGTTATGCTGGTTTTTTTCTGTCATTAGTTTTAACGCAAATTGCTGATGTACTTGTATGCCGTACAAGACGTTTATCGATTTTACAACAAGGATTAAAAAATATTGTTTTAATTGCTGGTATAATGTTTGAAATTATTTTGGCTGGACTTGTTGTATTTTGTCCAAAATTGAATACAGTTTTACAATTGGAACCAGTCGATCTAATCATACTGCTACCAGCAATTCCATATGCAATTGCAATTTTTATATTCGATGAAATACGTAAACTAATTATACGAAAATATCCAAATGGATTTCTTGCACAAGAAACTGCATATTAATTGGTTTTTTTTTGCAAGTATTCAATTTTCGCCCTTGTGTGTTGATCCCACGGGATGTTTTCTGTCGAATTAAACTGTTTAATTATTGATAAATAAATTTCCTGTTAAATTTTAATGTTAACGTATTTTTCGAGGGGTTGAAATGCTTGTAAAAGAAATAAAAAAGAACAATATATATAGTGAGGGTTGGATGGTATAAATATTTTTCCAGTGACACGAAACTGTTTTATTCCACAAAATAGTTTTAATAAGTATTATAAAGGAATGAAATAAAAAAAAGCTATATTGAAAGAAAATACCATTGAATCACGAAAGTCCCTTTTGATTATCTTGAATCGGTATTTTTAAGTCGATCGAAAATGAAAACCACATACAAAACAAAAGCTATTCAGTAGTAAAATAAGTACATACTTAAAGTTGTGAAAAACATTTTCATTATTATATTTATTTTCTAAAATTAGTTGGACAGTAATTTTCAACTATTATTAGCTTATTTTATTGTTCTGTCTCGGATTGGTTTTTGTTTGATGAACGAAACGAATTTCTAAGAAAAAACATTTCAGACTTTGATTTTATGTTAGCCACAGGGCGAATTTTAGTATTTTGGTAATTAACTTGCAAAAAGATTACTTTTTTTACACAAGGACACGAATGCTAAATAAATTTCCTAATTGAAATTCAACTTTAATGAAAAAGTTTACCGTTTTTTCTTTTCTTTTTTGGTGTTTAGTTGTGTAATTTAATGAGAAAGTTTTTGGAACCAAAAGAAAAAACTCGTTAAATTTTTCACATAAAATTTGGTATAATTGAATTTATTTTGTCAACTATTTTATATCGATAAATGATGAAACAAGATAATTGTATATAATTGTCATTAATAATAATGATACGATTATATTATATATATATATTTTTTCATTTAATTTAACGGATTGTATAGAACTGGTTGAACCGAAACTGCAGTTGAATGCCCATAAGAAGAGATAAACATCAATATAATATTGTCTTAAAAATACTTTTTCATTCTCATAACCGTCAACTTGTTGTATAAATTGTTTGAATTTTTTTTTTATCAACAATAGACACACCATAAAAGAATAGACTTGGTTTGAAGAAGGAAAAAAAAAGGATAATTAAGTCGCTGTATTAAAACAGCTTCAAATATGTATTAAAAGTATAGTTATTCAATCAATCATACGTATGACAAGGTTATTTTTATCAAATTATTACCCTATTATTACATATTAATATAAAAGTCATGTTTTATACTTGTATAAAGTTGGGTTTTATTAATGGAACAAGTTTTTATATGTTTATGTACAATTTTATTAAAAAATTCTTATATTCTATGTATAGAATTACACGACGACAAACATGATAATAGAAAAGCATAAATGGTTTCCATTATTTTTTATATATATTGTAATGCATTTGATTTTATTTGTCGGTATTTTAAAAACTGTATAAAAAAATTATGTAAAAGATTGACGGTGGAACAAATCAATTCAATAGATATTGAACATAATTTATATAAAAATAATTTTAAAATAATAAACTACTATATACTTTTCCACCTACATACATAATTTCAATATTGTTGCAATTGCTTTTGTTATTAAATAAATTTTATGCTACATTTTATTATGATTGAATATTATAAGTATATTTTACCACCTACGTTCAATTTAAAACTGGCAAGAATTAATTGCATATAACTGACACTGAATATAGTAAAATGAATGTATGCATTTTAGTTGTTAATTTTTCAACTGTTTATGGTCTGAAGAGAAAAGACATTTAAAATTGGATACTGAAGTCGACAAGCAGAACGATTTCAATACAGGGTGGTGCAAAAATTTGTACAAATACTTTTATTATGAAGTGAAAATGAAAAAAATTTGTTAAAATGACAAAATAAACTGATTTTACCACTAGCGCCATCCATATTTTTTTGTCACGCCCGGAAAAACATGGTATAGTTACGTTTGACAAAATTTATCATTTTTAAAGAAATAAGTTTAAACTTTTACTTTTAGTTTCACCCTGTACGAGTTTATCTTTTATTAAAATTTAAAATGCATACTTATATCTATATATACGACTCTTGAGGCCAATAACCAGTCTTATTACGCTTCGATTCGTACTTAAATAGAAAAAATGTCTTGTAATTAATATCATTATATATATGTTGATTTTATATAAAAGGAAATCTCTCGAAATGAATATAAAATATACATGTATAATAAAAGAGTTCTTTCATTTTCATTTCAAAGAAATATTTCGATATATCGTGCTTTACTTTATTTTATTTTTTTTTTTGCCACAACAATAGGCCTTTTTCATTTTTGTATACATATGACATATTAGATTAACGTCACGCCTAAAATTCATGCAAGTAAAGATAATTTAAAAAAATTTCCATCTTGATGAAATCAAGGCCGAATTTATATTTTTTAGTTAATAATTTAATTTATTTAGTTATACAATTGAAAGTGGAAGTGCGTTTCTCTTATTATTAGTTTTTTTTACTTTTCTTTTATGAGATGATCGATGTTCAATTAATAACTATTGTGGTTTGGAACGTGCCTTGCTCGCCCACTTTAATCTCTTGTGGGAAAAAAGCTCGTTTCTATTATTATTCACCTGGTTATTTATACAAAAGCGTTTGTTTGAATGTGTAGGGGGTCCATATATCTACTGGAAGTACATTGAATATTATATATCTTTTTTTTTTCAAATGGCCATCTATAATTTCCTTCTGTTTGTTAAATAAATGACAAAGCAAACGGTATATAATAATTTTTTTCTCACTAATATAATTTTTCCTTATTATTTAATTTATTTCTATTGTTGTATTTTTTCTACTAAGTTTGTGCAAATAAAGACAGTTAGTTAAGCGAATTATATATATGTATGTATATAAAAAAAATGTTAAATTTAATTGAATATGAAGTTAAAGAGCGGAAACATGAAATGCAAGCACGCTACATTGCCTTTTTGGTTGACTACACTAAATTAATTTGGACAAAAAGATTCGAAAAATGTCTTTCGGTATGTTTCATTCAATAATTTTTCAGTTTGGGATTGTTCACATAACACACAAGTGTTGAAAGTGAAAAATTGTTAAATAATAATTTGTTGAAAATGCAAAACATTTTTATTTATAAACAACATGTATACATAATGTATGCAAACATTTTTTTTAATACAAAAGAACAAGAGAAGTGGTTTGGTCAGCTATTAGACTTGATGGTTTTGTTTTATTAAAATTACCAGTCTTTTGTGATACACACACATTTTGAATTAAAAAAAAAAAATAAGCAAGTAACACGTAAGTGTCGTCCAAATCAAGTATTTAAACAACCTAATTACAATAATTAGTTATAAATTTACCGTAAATGTTCATGTTATATTTAATAATTATAATTGAATGGGAAAACAATTTTCTAATATAGTTTTTCTCTTAAAAATAACCAAAACTATATAATTTTACTTAAATAACACTTTATTCAAGTAGGTATACTTGTTAGTTGTTTAAAAAGACCACACAGTAGATAAATATATAATTATATTAATTGTAAAAATGTTCAAAATTGCAATATAATATTCTTGTCAGTTGTAAAGAATTTGTTATATTCTTTAATAGAATGAATATATATTCATAATTAATTTATTCAATTTACATTTAAATGTTTATACGCCCCCTAATTCAAAAATTAAAATTGCATATTATTATATTAAGTTACGCCTATTGCAATTAAACTGACTTAATTATAATATAATGTAAGAATTTTTTTTTAAGAAAATTATAATAACATCCTTTATATTGCAATAATAATTTTATCTTACCTGTACATTTTTTTTTTCAATTTCAATAAAATTGAGCCCAAAATCAGCAAAATTGTTAATACACTTTTTAAAAAAACTTTTCGTCAATTTAACCGGAAATTGAAAAACTTACACGTGCTACAACTATATATAATAATATGTACTAAATACTAGACGTTGCACGTTCCGAGACCGACAAATGTGGAATAAAAGCTCTCTTCTTCCATATAAACACACTCACACCGAAAAGCCCTTACAACAGCAACTATAAACGGCGTTTGTGTGTGTTGGTGTGAGTGTTTGTCTTTTTTAGAGTTGTGGGGCCACTATAGTCTTCTTCTCTTCCATCCACATCTGAACTGATCTCTCACTTCTTCTACTCCTCCTCGTCCATTCTAGAAGAGAGCTGCCTTATTTTTACAACTTATTCCAACATTGGTGGGTGTGCTAAGAATCGCCCTCCTACACATATTTCATCCCCCTGTTAAATATTACATTATACGTATATATGTATAAATTTTTCTGTTATTTTGATATGTTTGCAAAATTTTCCTAAAGACATTTTTTAACCAGTTCGATTAAATGATGATTTAGATGTTAATTTTCGGTTTGATGATTTGAGGGGAAAAACCAAACAAATAAAATTCTTACTATGGAATGGAAAAACCAACAACAGAAGAGGGTATTTACCTGTTTTATCAAATATTTACAAAAGTGCTAGACTTTATTGTTTAACTTTTAGAAATTTTTACTTAAGTTTTAAATATAAAATCGTGACTGGAATGTTTTCAATAATTCATTATTATTATTATGTATTATTTTTTGACTTGGAAAAAGGTTTTTCAATGTTTGGAATAAATTATTTGTGATGATAGGTTTTGAATTTTATTTCGATGGCAGTCAATTTATTCCAACATATTTTTTTTTTTTGGAAACTCTTTCAATATTTGTTTTGATTTATTGCAAAGGGAAACTTGTAACTATTTGAAATTTTTGCAATATATTTTGGAAAATGTTTTATTTCTTCCTGTTGTAAATAATCTAAAAACATGTTTTAATTAATATTATTTTTTATTTGCTGGATTTACTAGTGTAATTAACAATTTGTTGTATTCAATTAATTTTACATAAATTGTTACACTATAAATAAATACTAATTACATGTATTGACTAATTAAGGAATAAATTACATAACTTCATAACAAAAAAAATGCAATAAATGTCACATTTTCTATATCAACAGACATCAAAGACGACCCAAATATTCAACCCCATTTTTGTATTGAATTACAAACAGAAAAGTCGGAATGTTTCTTAAAAAAAAAATTGATATTTCCTGTAGGGGAAATAATATTTACATTGAAATTCATTTTTAAATGTTTTTAATAGAAAATGTGTCATTTTTTTCAATTTGCTAGCAAGGGTAAGTTGAAAAATGAATGAATTCGTATGGTAAAATTTTTTCATATGCAAAAAGAGCCAAAATGTACAATAAAGCGTTAGTAATTTGATAGTCACGCACATATAAAATTGTATACAAGAGGGTTTATTACAACTTGTAGAGAGAGGATCAATTACGTTGTTAAGGGTAACAGGTTACCTATGGAATTTGTCGATCAAATCAATATTTTAAAAAAGTATACTATTTATACTGTCTGGAAAAATATACCAATAGATTCTTTTTTTTGAAAAGTTTCCCATTTCGTTTAAATGTAATTAAATTATTATCATCTAACACCATATTCTTCCCTTTATCGTAAACAATGTTTAATATGATCACAGACACATTATGATTAAAGAAAACTTGGCCCCCTTATTCTGTCTCGTATTTTAATATTGACACCCTTAATCAATATACAGTACGGTCGACTAACATGTATTCTCTGTTAGGGTTTTGCTATTATGATTGCATGTTGTTGTCGTAAACCGCATTTCTACTTATATGTGGGGTTGAATTGGCAAAAATATATATAGTGGACATGGAAAAACTGGAAGACCTGCCCCAAAATAACCCCAGTTATACAAGCACCTAGAGGGTATATAAAAAGCAGTGATTTTGTTATATAGGAAAAGGGAAAATTGTTAGTAGAACCCTATAAAATTGTACTTATTCTTGTGTTTGAATTCTTTTTGGGGGCTCACTCAAATGGATATAAGAAGGTATATGTATTATCGATTATCGACAGATGTGAAATGTTCGTGATGTTAGATGATTAAAATTGTAATCTGAATTGGGGGTACAAATAATGACACGATTTATAACAGGACTGAAAAGAGAGGGAGTTTTTGCTAATTTATAATACTATATATAATATAATGTCAATAACTTGTGTTCCAAGAAATATATATATCATTTTCAATCGTTATGAAATTTATATTTTAACAACCATATAATTTACAACTTAATTTCATCGATACGATTGTGGTAAAACTTGTTATTAACTTATCAAACATGATTTAGATTAACTGTTTTCAAAAATTTTTATAACATACAACTTTATGTACACAATAAATTATAAAATTAATTTTTCTGTTATAGATTATCGTGCCTGTGGGTGATCCGTTATTGGTAAGTACATTTTTAATTTCCCAAAGAATTTAAACTTTGTATAGGATTCTATAATGTGAAGTTGTGGAAATGTTTCACTAGATGACGCCAATATTAAAAATTAAAATAACGTATTTATTAAACTAAACCACCAATTACAAATTTTAAAATTATACAAAACTTAATTATCGAGATTTAATATTTTCTTGACTTTATTCTTTTCATCTTCACTAACTGGTTGAATGCCCCTTTTTTCATAGCCCATAATGGTGGCCTCATTTTTCCTATATTGTTCCATAATTTGTTCTTTGGTTTGATCAGCATCTAATACAAGAACTGGTATAGTATTAACACTATCCTCGGACATTAACCAACGTTCGTGACTTTCATGTAATTCTTGTAAAAATTTTAATGAAATTTCATTCTCTTCTGGACGGCCACGTTCTTGAACACGTTTCAAAACAACTTCCGGTGAACTGCGCAAATAAACTACAATTTGAAAAACAAAAATAGAAAACCGATTAAACGATTCATTGATAATTAGATTCTTTTTTCTAACCTTACCAATTAAATCTAAATCGATGTCAACACTGGAACGAATCCAACGGAACCAATGATCTAAAACGGAATAATCAGCCTCATGTAATGTACCATTACGATATGCATGCTCCAAAAAACAATAACGATTATTTTGTATTGAACGTTCAAACATTTGTACACGTATATTATTTGATGATGGTTTTGATGTTTGTAATTCTAAACGTGTTAATTGTACATAACTTTGGAAAATATTTAACCATTTCGGTATATCCGAATACATTAATTCCAATAAATTATGACCATGTAAATTTCTCCATGCTTCAATAGGTTCCTAAATAACAAAATTTTACATTTCAATGTATAGAGAAAAACATCAATATAGGGGAAAGTTTTAATTACTGGATAAACTTGAATGCCTGGCAAATTTTTAAAATAATTAATAAATTCCGTTTTGCCAGCACCAATATTTCCTTCAACAGATAAACGAAATGGTCGATCAGTTGGTGTTTTAACATTTGTTAATTGTCCAAATGGGGACATTTGTACGAAATTTGATTTTTTATTTGGTGTATTATCCTTTGATAATGGACTATCTAATGTACGTTTAATGCCACTTGTAGTCGGTATTGGGCCCTCCATGTTAATTTTCGTGTATTTCGTGTTACTGCAATAATAGATTGCATAAATTGAAAATTGTTACATATAAATATTTAATATGTATAAAATGTATATTAGAATGCATATAAGTGAGTGAAGGTGAAGGAAGCTTCTTGTATTATTTTATCGGGTCAGTTTACGTGTTACTTTTATATGACCTAACCTACAAAACTGACTATATTTTTTGTTAGTTTGTTAGAATATATCGTGTTAGTTAGTTGTTTTTAATAAAAATGTTTTGGCGTAAATTGCCATCACATTTACCTAAAGCCACTGGTAATTATATTTTTCGTTTGTATTTGTTTTATAGTTGTTAAGAAATGTTTTATCATAACACACATTACACCATAATAACACAAATTAATATAACAAATAAGATGTTTTCCCGCTTTTTTAATGTTCCTTCTATATGTTCAAGGACCATATGTGCCCGGTTGGACAGATGTTATGGTGGATTATACAAAAAAGGGTTTTTTAGTTAGGTTTCATTATCCAACAAATGCAAGAAATAACGATAAAGTATTCTTTTTTAATTTTAACAAAATATTTTGGTTTATAAAATATTAATTTTTAGGAAAATTGTAAAAAATGGAAGAGTTGGTATTGCGATGATGGATATTTAAAAGGTTTTGCCGCCGTTTTAATGATTTATACAATATTTTTGAAAATTTA
This sequence comes from Oryzaephilus surinamensis, assembly GCA_004796505.1. Classification (NCBI taxonomy): domain Eukaryota; kingdom Metazoa; phylum Arthropoda; class Insecta; order Coleoptera; family Silvanidae; genus Oryzaephilus; species Oryzaephilus surinamensis. The sequence goes on from SSSI01005856.1 coordinate 10,524, forward strand.
CTCATGGTGGTTAGGTACTTTATTTTTCTGTACAAATTGATTGTTATTTTTTTAATTTTTTTTTTAAATTGTAGGCTACATTCGAATTCCAGCTTTGAATGGTGAAAAACCTCTTATAAAAGACAAACTAAATTGTATAATTTTTTCACACGGTTTGGGAGCCTGTCGATTTTTCTATTCAAATATATGTTGTGAATTAGCTTCCAGAGGTTTTCTTGTAATTTGCATTGAGCACAGGTATTTTAATTAATTCCTCAATAAAAGAAAAAAGTTTAAATTGTCTTTTTAGAGATAATTCTGCTTGCAATACATATTTCTACAAATCGAAAAAAGATGTTGAAGAAAATCAACCGACTTTCGTACCATTCAAACATTATGCATTAAATAAAGAACATTTTGCAAAAAGAAAACTTCAAGTAGATCAAAGGGCAGAAGAATGTAGTAAAGTTATAGATTTTCTAATAAATTTAAACAATGGAATTGTTCCACATAATATTTTAAACGATTTACCAGAAAATACAGATTTAGCATTTGATTTGAATGATTTTGTTGGAAAAATTAATGTGAATAGTTTGGCAATGATGGGACATAGTTTTGGTGGTGGAACGACTTTATTAACACTAGCACAAAGAAAAGAATTAAAATATGGTATATTAATGGATCCATGGATGTTTCCAATAAAAGATTATCATTTATATGAAAAAATCGATCAACCATTATTATTTATTAATACCCAAACATTCCATATAAAGACGAATATAAATGCAATGGAAAAATATTTAAATTGTGATCATTATAGGGAAATGTACACAATATTGTAAGTACATAAATAATTCTGTAAAAGAATTTAAAAAAAAAAACAAATTGTTTTCTTTTTAGGGAAACTACACATGAACATCAAACGGACAGTGCTTTAATATTTGGTTCGTGGTTGAATTTATTTATGCGTAAATTAAATCCAGAATTAGCATTAAAAATAAACAATTCATTAATATTTATATTTCTAAATAAATTTTTAAATTGTCCCAATATTGAGGACTGTCAAAACATTTTATCCGAACATGAAAATAAATATGAAAGTGGTTTAACGAAAGCATGGGCCTAGAAATTGCATCACAACCATTTTTTTTTTGTTGTTAAATATATATATTTTTGTATTTTTCTATTATGGTTATTGGTCGGAAATATAATATTTATTGAAAACTGAATTTTTATTTAACTAAACCCTGTTCATTTTCGATTGGTCACTTTTACTAAGCTTATTTTAGCTGTGTAAGTGGGACTTATATCGAAAGTGACAGTCTTTCAGGTCAAATTGAATGTCAAATGTCATATTTTGTATTTGAACGGAAACTAATTGATTCTATGGAAAATAATTGTTTTAAACAGTTTCCATAGTAACAAAGTCAGTAATTTGAAAAAATTTGTTGTATTGGCAATAATTGCAATTAAAATTATAACCTTCGAATTAATAATGAATTAATAAATTCATTAACATATATTTGTTATAATTTTTAATAAAGTAATATTGGTATTTTGGATTTAGAATTGAAATTAAACAGAAAATTTGTTTAAAAATGCATATTTATTCAAAAATATTTAACAAACTGTTTATTCATTTGTAAAATTAGGTGGTCTTTTTTCAACAAAAGCAGTCATACCCTCTTTTCTGTCTTTAGTTGCAAAAGTACCATGAAAACTGCGCTTTTCAAAATGTAGACCTTCTCTTAAAGTTGTCTCATAAGCTGTATTAACACTTTCCTTGCACATGGCCGTTATTAATTGTGAATTACTTGCAATTTTTTCACCCAATTTAATAGTTTCATCTAATAATTTATCAACTGGGAACACCTTACTAACCAAACCCATTTTTTCGGCTTCCTGGGCAGGCACTTGGGCTCCAGTCAATACCATTTCCATGGCTTTTGATTTGCCAACATAGCGCGGTAAACGTTGAGTGCCACCAGCTCCAGGAATTGTTCCAATAAGAATTTCCGGTTGACCGAATTTTGCCGTTTCTCCAGCATAAATTATGTCACACATCATGGCCAATTCACAACCGCCGCCAAGCTGGAAAAGTTCGATTTAGTTTTCGGTTTTTATTTTGTAAACAATTCCAACATACAGCGTATCCGTTTACGGCCGCAATGACCGGTTTCACGGACTCAGAAACACGGTTCCAATGGCCCAAAAAATTGGCACCCAAACATTTGGCGTACGTGTTATTTTGCATTTCTTTTATATCGGCACCAGCAGCGAATGCCTTTTCACTGCCTGTAATTATAATCGCCCCCACATCGTTGTCTTTTTCCAAAACATCTAAAGCTTTTGCAACTTCCCACATCAAACCATCACATAATGCATTTAGAGCTTTTGGACGATTTAATTGTATGATTCCAACATTATTTTTAGCACCTGCTTTACTAATTTTCACATATTCAAAAGCACCTGAAAAGTGATTCAAGTGAATTTTGTGTTAACTTAACCTAACTTTCTTGTACTTACTTGCATCTGAACTGAATTTTTTGATAAAATTATTTGATATTAAACTTGTATTGCGTACATTTGATGTAATTTTTGTGAAAATTAAATTTGTTACCTTACGTGTTGCCATTTTCAAAAAAATATGTTCTGTAACTTATTATGAAGTCTTGTTTTTTAATTAATAAGACCGGTTTAAAGTCCTTTAACTATTTATAGTAAACCAAGTTAAATAATTCTCAATAATATAGTGTTAAATTGTGTAAAAAACTTAATTGGCTTACATTTTATTATCTATATATGTTTTTATTTTATTTGTTGAGTAAATATTGTTTTGATTGTGATAATGGAATGATCTTTCGTAAAACAATTTTTGTTTTTCATTAAAGGGAAAAATTATATTCATTAAATTCAGTAATCTTGCTAGTTTATTCTATAATATTTATTTAAAATTTTATCCAAAGAATTTTAATACGTTTTCAGCTGTTTTTAAAGTTTTCAAACCGCTCCCAACATATTTGAAACCGCTTCCAACATTCGCCTTTAAACTGCCCTTATTTTTTGTTGATGGAAAAATCGTATTATATATAGGATGTATCATTTTTAATTCTAATACTATAAAATCTAATACGTATCGCAAATACCATGGTACACCAAAATCTTTTAATATCTGAATACCAACTATTCCACAATCAACGTAATCACCACGTGTAAATGCTCCTGTTAATTCACTAAATTCATGTAATTCCGCAAATATATTGAATTCTGTAAACAAACCTATTATAATTTCAAACGAATTTATAATAAAATTTCAACTAACTTGCCCTTTTTTGATGATTTTTTTTGCGTTGCAACTGCACGACATTCCGCATAATTAATTATTTCTATTAAACTAAATACCAATAAAATTATTAAATAGAATTTCATGGTTTCAAAATGTATTGAAACTAACATGAAAAAATTTTTTTCTTTTTTGAAAGTAGTACTTAATGACGTTGAAAACGGGCCACGTTACCTATACGTATTCCTTTAATTATAAGTTTTTGCATTTTTTTTTAAAAGGATTATCTTTACGTGATAATATTAATGACATATAATGGTTATATAAATTATAAACTGTTATAGTTAGCGATATAAGACATAAATTGGTTAATGTTAAAACATTGTACAATAATACAATAATTATTATTATGAGTCACAAAAAGTTTTTAACTATCCATGAAAGGTTTTCGAATAGTGTTCAAACAAATTAGCCGAATTCCAAAGAAACAAAATTCGTATCGTAATTATTGTTTTCCATAATTTTATTGTTGTTGCTTAAATAATACATAAATATGTAGATAAGTATGTATAGAATTGTTTTTTTAATAAGATTCAGTGAAAATGTTTTCATTTCATTTATGGAGCCTTCACTTTCAGCCCCTTTCTATGTCCCTATGTCTTCTTCCATGAATAATACATTTCTAACGGCTTATTCACCTTCCAATACTTGTCGTTCACTTGTCCTAACGTTTGATTACCATTTAATTGTACATATTGTCCATTAGATGGCGATATATAAATACAAAAATTTAATAGACTATGCGTCGTCGACAATTGCGAATCTAAATCTAATGTTAAACGCATCGCCAAATATTTATGTAAATGATCAACAGTTGCATTTGCTGTTGTTTTTATATAACGTATTGAATTCTCTTTTAATGCTTTCACCAATGCATTGTCGCCGGACATTTCAGTTGGATGTGGCTTAAATACCAATTCGATTTCGTTTAATGTCATCGGTTCACTTGGTCCTTCGCCTTCGGTGTCCGTTTTTTCAGTACCCTCACTCGATTCACTCTCTTCCGAGCGTTCTGATGTTAATGTGCTTTTCGGACGTTTTCCAAACGATTTACTTATCGAACTAACACTGGACGATACTGGACTTGGTGGTTGGGATGGTGTACTTCGTCCGGATGGAGCTGGTGAACCAGTTACTGTTGTTGCTGTTGTCGTTGTCGTTGTTGTTGATGATGACGTTGTGGTTGTTGTGGCTGTTGTATTCGTATTATTTCCAGTTACTGTTGTTGGTGTAGTTGTTATGTTTGTTGTATTTGTTGCCGACTAAAAAAAAAATCAAATCAGATAAAACACTCAAAATATAATCATCGTCTTACTGTAGTGTCCCCTGTTGGTAAATTATTCGTACTATTTGTTGAATTCTCATCTTGATTCTCATTATTAACATTCTCATTGTTTTTTCTTGAACGATTTGGACGATTTTGTGATTGCATTTTAATGCCTTCATTAATACTTTGTACGAAAGCCTCTCTGGAATGGCTTTTATTCAATTTGGCCAGTACGCGTTCTTGATGGGCCTCATATTCATCACGGCTGGGATAGATTTTCGATATAAGTAAATCGAAATTCGGATCAGGTCGTAATGAACGTTTCGATACTAATTTTTTACGACACGTTGGACATTCTTTATTACCAGAACGTAATGCTGTTATAATACATTCAGAACAAAAACGATGTAAACATTCTTTTGTTGTCATTGTTTTTCTTAACATGTCCAAACAAATGGGGCACATTAATTCACTGTGTAAACTGCGTGGTGATACGGCTATTTCTGTATTATCAGTAATTGCATCTTGTGGTGTACGGTGTAGTTCGTATAATGATAATTCCCATGTTTTATTTAAGCCGATTTGTTCGGAAGTTGCCATATTCGCAATAGGGCCCAAATGGCGTCTTCCAAACACACACACCACACTTGTGTTTGTTTTCTAATTTGTTGACAGATAAACGAAAATGTCAGAAATGTCAAATGTGAATTGTTACAGAATTCTACTTATAAAACTGATGGTTATATTTTTAAAATAAAATAAAATAAATAAAATGTTGTTGTATTTTTTTTCCATCCATTTTCTTACATTAGATTTTCATCTTATGCAATTAATCTCATACTCTATAATTTAAAAGTATATTTTTAACTAATTCATGGAGGGTGCTGCCATCTATTATTCGATGAATGCAATAATTTATTTATATTTTTTAAACTTTAACAATATTTTTTCATTAAACCATGAACTGTTTTTAAACTTTGATAACAAAGTTAACATATTTTTCAGAAACCAGTTCATAAAATTTTATTATAAACATAATATTATTTAATGACTGTCATTCTTATATAATAAGTATTGATTTTAAATTTCTGTTTACAAACGCAATAATAATATGCAAATAGAACTGTAAAAAATACAGGACACGTTTGTATTACTTTTTTTTTATATATGTTCATTGAAGCCTAGTGTAGAAAAAAGCGTGTGAAAATTTTTAACAAAAGGTTATTTATTTCAACCATTGTTATGTATTGTTCCACAGGTTAGAGGTTATTAGTTGAAAAAAAGTTGATACATTAATATCTTTGGATATTTTTAACGTCGGTTAAATGTAAGTAAAATATTTTTTGTTTATAAAAACATAATTTTAAGTAATCATTTGTAAATTTTTATGGATTATTTTTAGAATGTAAATTGTTAAGTGTTGAGTAATAAACGACGTCTACCCCATATTTTTGCGTACCAAAAATATATTAATTCAATGGTTCACAAATTAATCAGAAAATGTTGTGTTCTTCTAAAAGAAAATTCACTAGAAATGAATTGGATGCATTTAATGATAAAATAGAAAATTGTTTAAACGATGAAGAATGTGTTAAATTGTTAAAAGAATATATAAAGAAAAAGAAGCCACCGTTTCGTAAAATATTTCGTTTATGGGAAATGGTTAATAATGAAAATGAAAGTGAAGAAGATTTGTTTGAGTTAATTGAAGAAATTAGTAATTTTAATAAAAATCCTTTACTTAGTATTGCTGAAAGTAATGAAAAAATATGCTATATTAAATCAGAATGCATACGAATATTAGAAGGTGTACGAAGTGATTTTGTTAATTATTTAAATACCATAAATGTATAACAAAATTTATTACTGTTTATATGTTTCTTACAAATTTTAATATATTTTTGTACATTTTGAAAATAAATAAATTGTATATTAGTGATTTTAATTTTAAATAAATACATATCATTAATATACATATAATATGTATACACTATATTATACATATATTATATTATTTACAATATTAATAATTTTATTCAAAATTTAACTTAATTTCCATATTTAACAGTTTTCTACATCTAAAAATCATTATCGCAGTTTCAAACCATGTTACTGTGATCTGTATTATCTACATTGCAGATAGATCACAAACAAAACACAAATTCTCGTTGGTAAAAAAGCTATTTTAATAATAGAAATTTTATTTGTTTAAAATAAGTGTTTACTAAATTGTTTAATTATATTAAATATAATATAAAATCATTGACAAAATTCTTAATTATGGAAATAACAAAAACAAGTACGTAAAACTAAAAAGAATATATTTGATAGGTTAGATTGTGGAAAATAATTTTTATTTTAGATTTTAACGAATTTCTACCTGAAATTCAAGAAGCAATAAATGATTGTTTATTTGTATCAATTGATTCGGAATTAACTGGTCTTAATACGGTTCCAAATTCTATAAACACATTCGATACACCGGCTCAATATTATACCAAATTTCGTAAATGTTGTAAAGAATTTTTAGTAATACAATATGGATTGAGCATCTTTAAGTACATATTAATATTCCTCAATTATTTACATAAAAACGTCTATTGTTTTTCAGATATGATAAATCTGTTAATAAATTTAAACAAAGGACTTATAATTTTTTTATATTTAGACGACCAGTTGATCGAAATATACCTGATCAAAGATTTTTATGCCAAACAACAAGTATCGATTTTTTAATATCGCAAGGATTTGATTTTAATAAATTATTTAAAGATGGTATTTCGTATATGAACGTAAATGAAGAAGAGAATTATAAAAACAATATAGAAGAACAACGAAAAAAACTAACAGAATTAAAAAAAGATCAACAACAAGGCCAGAATAATGGTATTATTTCAGTTCCTGAAAAAGATCGACCATTTATCGATGACATTGTGTATAATTATTAATAATTTTTCCATATAAAGTAGTTATTTATGATTAAATTATTTTAGCCAACAAATTGAAACATTTATTAAAAATTCTGATGATGAACTTGAATTACCAAAATGTAATTCATTTGTACGTCGTTTAATTTATCAAACTGTACATGAAAATTATGCTGGAAAAGTTAGTTTGGAAACTAGAACAGTTGTTAAAGATCGAATATTGTTTTTAACGCGTCCGAAATCTACAGAGGAAGAAAAACAAATTCAAGAAAAGGCATATAATGATAAATTAAAAGAATTGGACGACTATGTAGGATTTACAAAAGTTTTACGATTAATTGTAGAATCTGTACGTTTAAATTCGATTTATAATTTCATAATAATGTTTTTTTTGTATGATTTTAGAGAAAACTTGTTGTTGGCCATAATTTATATTTAGATCTTTTACATACAATTGATAAATTTTTAACGCCTTTGCCAGAAAATTATGAAGAATTCAAAGAAGTAGCTTATTCATTATTCCCTAAGTAAAATTTTCATAAAAATGTATTTAAATAACATTTTTTAATATATTTTGTAGTATTTTAGATACAAAATATATGTCAAGTGAAGAACCATTTAAAGATTTAATTGTTTCGAATGTTTTGAAGCCTTTGTTTGACACAGTTTCGGAAAAACCTTTTAAAATACCATCAATTGGTAAACAAACTATTAATTTATTTAATTTTTATTACATATTATGAGTTTATGTAGAAATTGTAGAAAATTGTGGATATGATTTGAAAGAAAGTAAAGAACACGAAGCTGGTTTTGACGCTTATATTACTGGTTTAAGTTTTTTATCCATGTGGAAATATTTAGGTACAAATAACAAAAGTTAATTAATTGATTTGAACCATGAAATGAATAATTTTTTAGGCACGCAAAAAAATTTATCTGATTCAGATATTTTTAACAATTTCGATCTTTTATCACCCTATTTGAACAAGTAACTATTTGTAAACAAAATATATTTTTCAATTTAATTCGTAATTCGTCGTTTTTAGAGTATTTTTAATGAAATTAGCTGATAATCAATTTATGAATTTGTCTGGAGATGATAGTAATTATTACTTAGTTTTTATCATCAATTTTTTTTCTATTATTTAAATTTTTAGTAAAACCTGCACGTGATCACGTATTTTATTTAATATTTCCAAAAAATTGGAAAACATCTGATATCATTCAATTGTTCAGTCCATTTGGTAATGAAACAAAAATTCAATTAACCATGAAAATTTATTTATTAACAATATTTTTAACATAACTTTAATAGGTAATGTTTATGTAGCTTGGATTGATGAAACTTCTGCTTATGTTTCGTTGCATAAAAAGGAAGAAGCAAATTCAGTCTTAAAATTATTATCGTCTACTAGTACGAATTATAAAATTTGTAGGTTTTCAGAACGTTTCAATAGTTTGAAAACGAATGATGACAAAAAACGTAAATCGTCCACACCAGTTTCTTCAACAGCAGCTAAAAGTATGCGTTTGTCTGAAACTAAAAGGTTGTCTTTATTTAAAATTACATTTACAATGAATTTATTTATTTTTGTTGTAGTCAAGATCAATATAACACAAGTAAAGTATTACAGAAAACTTTTTCAGAAAGTTGTGAATGGGAATAATTTAATTTTAGTGTCCATCTATTATAATATAATTGTATTTTTTAAATCTTTTGAATAAAATGTGAAATTGCAGTTGTTTTTCAGTAATCCTTCCTTCTTAATTTGATTGCATTGAGCACATTTGGGATTTCCAAGGGCATTGCAGTTGACATGTGAAAAATCTGGCAAATGCCGCTGAGAAACCCCAAAATTACATCAATTATTCTTCCTTCGTGCGCCCCCATTATTGTTTTTGTCCAAAAAATTCGTTGCGTTGTTTTTGTCCGAAAACATCTTGGGACTTAACAGGCCAGTAGTTTTTTAAAAATAATCAACTGAACCTATAAGGCCCAAGATATTACGGTAGATGATTTGATCCTGACTAGAAAATCTGAAACAGAAGAAATTCTATTTTGAAAAGGCAATTTCTAATGTAGGGAATTTATAATCAAAAAAAAAATATGAATAAATTTCAAAGTATAGATAATTTTAAAATACAGAAGCTGTAAATGTTGAAAAACGAGCCGTTTATTTTCCATAAATGGTTACGAAAATTAAATGTAAAACATGTTCAATGACGAGATGAAATATTTGAAAAATAACCATAAATAAACGCAAATATAAGTGGAATCCATAACTTGACTTCATTTCAATATTAAGTCGTTTGATTCCATATTTTTTTCTTCTAACATACATACGTAATATATAAAATATATCGTTATATTATAATATAAATGTAATGTTAAAATGTAATGGTAGCTTTATATGAGTTAGTTGTCTTGTGTTTGAAATTATCAGGACATGTACTTCAATATTATGTACATGTTAAATGAGCATGTTTTCAAATTGAAAATAATAAGATGAAAAGAAAAAAAACATTATAACTAAACTGTATACATAATAATATATACGTGGAGTAACAAAATGTATAAGTTATACATGTAAATGTTGGATGTTTTGCATAAATAAAGAAGCAACTTTGTCAATCAACGTCTAAAAAGCACTACAACTTAAAACTGTTTTTAATATATTCGTATATCTAACATTTTTTTTTCTTCTTGCTTAACAAATCAACTTTTTTCTCTAATAATTTCATTCTTCGATAAATCAGTGTATACATATACACTATACTATTAAATAATTCGTTTAAAAGTTGTGTGTGGACCTTAAGGCGTTATATTTTTGTTGTACTAGTAGTCGTAAAGATTTGCATTAGGGGCCCTCCTCTTCTTCTGACATGACTATATGTATACATCTAATAGTATAAAGAATTGAGCGTGGGTCGTGCTTATTTTCCAAAGTGCATAAACTATGTGCAAAATAATAGTATATAAGTATCCGTATCCGTACAGTCGGTGTCTATTCTTCTATATATATGTATATGTATAATATGCATTACGTGCACACATACAGATTTACTAACTTACTAACTACTTTACTATATATATAACGTATTTCAATTCTTCTTAAAATGTAGATTTATAATCTTACACAATGGACACTATTGTCAGCTTTTAGATAATAGGGGCATACCATATATTTTATTATACTTTTTATTTTCGATTAGCCGGTGTAGTTTATGGCTAGATAGTATGTATTAAGTCGTTTAGATGCTTCAAGCTCTTCTTTATATGCGCAGATCACTATGATACAATTTTTTTTTTTGAAAAATGTATTTGTGATTCATGCAGTTTTAAAATGTATCCCTTTTATAAAGAGACTACAGTATTTCAGTATTATTGGTAATTTTACGAATTTTGTAATTATGTATACGATTGCACTTGCGATGCAAGTTTTTCAAAAAAAAGAACGAATTTTTTAATTTTTGGCGAAGGTGCCAATTTTTTAATTTGTGATATTTGTGATTTATGCAATTTTAAAACTTAACTTTTCTTAATAAAGACATTAGTACTGACAGTTTTATTAATTTTGAACTATTATAAATATATGTAATTTAAAAAAAATACGAATTTTAATTTATGGCGAATGCGCCAATTTTTGACATAAAAATTAAGTTATTTTAACGTAAAAGAATGTCTTTCGTTTTCGTTTTTTTTAGTTGAAAACCTACAGTCTTAAATAATTGTTGAATGTTGTTATTATTCTTGACTTGTTTCTTTAAAAATGTCATTAATGCTTTAAAGTTTTATAAAGGTTAGAAAACTAAATACTTCAAAAAAAATTCCTTTACATTTTATACAAAAATAACTACCTATAAACCTATTATGTCTTTTATCATTTTTCAAAATTCAGTCAAATTGTAGTAATTTTTTTGTAACGTAACGCCGTTCTAATTTTGTATCATTACCAAACGAGTTTTAGTATTTTTTACTCAAAAATCGTACAGTAGTATTAGGGGTTATTACTGTATGATCGCATTCGCAGTTATAAGAAAAAACAATGTTGGTACTTCCTAAACAAATTGCTGGTTGCTGGAATTCATGGTATTTCTATAGTGTGTCAATTTTGTTGTGGCGTCCATCTTATTAATAGCATAAACAATATTTTAATTCAACGTATTTTATAATAATACACGATACATTAAATAAATCAACAAAGAAATATGTCATCAATTATTTAAAATTAAAGTTTATGGTGCAATTGTGGCAATTACTGAGATTGATAGTTAGTAAATTTGATCAATTGTTTCATTACCAATGAAAAAATATCCCTAAATTCGAGCAACCATTAATTAGTTAATTAAAAAAAATTTAATAAATTCAAATGTTTGTTACAAAAAAATCTTGTGTTTTGGTCGGGCGGAAAGATATATTTGCAAAATTTCGCCTTTGAAAGACTCGGCTTCGCCCCATCTTTCAAAATATGCTCGATTTTGCAAATACTTTTTTGCCGCACTTGTATAACTAAATAACTATTAAATTTAACTAAAAACTCAGCCAAAATTCACGTATCAGGTTGGCTGTGTAACATAATAACATCTATACTCTGTTCATTGTGCAGCGGACCATAAAATTGTGGGATTTTCGAAATATGAGAATATGTTGAGAATCGTATGTTTTTATTAGTGTTTATTCATTTAAGCACTAATAGAAAGCAACATTTCTCAAAAGTTTTTGAATATAGCCGATTGTTTGAGTCCGCTGCACGATGACAGTAGTATAACACTGAGCCGTTTAGACTATAACATGCCCTTTATATGAATTGAAATTTAAATAAAATGGAAAAAAATGAAAAACTGACATTTTAATTGAAATCATTTTTTGTACCTAATATGTATATATGGCATCGTCCACCTCACTTGATAATAATTATAGACTAATTTACGCAGACCAATTTCTTCTTCGTCCACGATATTATATATACAAAATTGCATACCTTTTTTATACAACAGAATTTAATAGCAATTAATTTCATGTTGTCACTAGCTTCTGGTATTAACTTCTGTTTAACGTAAATAATTAGTTAAATCTTGGAACTGTGCATGAAAAATTTCTTCACACTTTTATTTTATATAAATTTCCTATATATTAAAAAAAATTATGCTTGTATAAGTATATCTATTTCTACAGTAAATAAAGTAATAATTAAATAATTTAACAGCAAAATATGTTTATATTTTCCATTTATTATGTACGTGTATATAAATTAACACATACACTTAATTTCTGCCTGGTAGAAAAAAAAAACCATATACGACATTGTCTCAATTATTGACTCGTAAAACAGCAAACTAATTAATTTTCTCATTAATTATGCCACCGGATGAAATATTATTAATTGACATTTCAAATTGTCAACTATATATAGGTACATACATATGTATGTGTATACGAGTATATGTAAAGTACAAGAATCTCTTTTACATGGCTTTAATTAGGTTTTTCTTATATCAATTTTGAATTATAACTACATATGTATAATATGTAGGTAGATAGGTATTTAAAGCCGTTATTGCTGGATAAGGATTTGAATTTTAAATTCTGATATAATTTTCACAAAACATTGTTCGTATATATTATATTTTAAAAAAATGTTAAATAGATATGTTAGTACTCGTATGAGGCGACATTCAGGATATTATTATTCGTTTTTGAATATACATATTACTAATGTACATATATAGTTTTGAAAAATATAAACAAAATTTTTAAACGAACAATAATGTTCTGAATGGCTCCTCATACACTTTGTTATTATGAAGTTATAAATACATAATCTAGTCTAATTAAGTTTAGACATTTATAACTCAATAAAATTGTTTTAAATGTAAACCATTTTTGAAAAAACCAATTTTGAAATTAGTATTTTGTTTTCATTTTGAATGAATGGGTTTAAATAAATTCTAATAGAGACTAAATGCGGCACACCTTTATTAATATATACGAAACAAAAACAAAAAGAAGAATGAAATCAAACAAAACCCGATATATATATATATATAATATGTATTTAAAATTGTTAATAATAGAGTTATATGAATATAAAAAGCAATAAATAAACAAATGATATAAAATGTATAAAGAAATAAAATGAACCTATAATATTAAGTATGTATATTTTATAATAAAATTATTAGTGTAGCAACACTTAATTGTAATAATTTATTTTGTATGTGATAGAAAACAATTGGAATAATCAGTGCGTAAAATTATTATATATTTATTAAGAAAAAATAAAGAACAAGATCTTGGCCTTGACTTTAAAAGTGTATTTGTGCCCCGTTATATTATTATTTATAAAGTCGCGTTTTGAATTATTTATTATTTTTAATTAGAAAATGTTAAGGTTTTTTGCATTTGGCATACATATAATAATTTTTTTTCCTTATTTTCTCCCTGAGAACACTTATTATAATTTTATATATGTACATTTATGGTAAATTGTTACCTTTAATTGTAAATCATAATTGACTTAATTATATTTATTTAACTATTAATTAGAATTGAATTGAAATTGATGCTTTATTAGAAAATTGTTACCTATTATTGATTTATTTTTGTTCGAATGTTGTTCCCACGGCAGTGTTTAATACTATAATGTAATAAAAATGAAAAACCACTATTATGATATATATAAAGGATTCGTATAAGCCATATGTGTCTCTTTTATATTACATTTAACAATATTTATCTGCAATAGAAATCATATTAGATGGAACATTTTGCTCATTTTATTCCTTTTTGTATTATGGAAGAAACTTTAAAACGAAAAAAAGCACACTGCTGAATTAATAACATTATTAAATTGTATGAAATTTATCTTTTACATTAATCATTTTAGTTAAAAAATTGCACATATATGTGTATGTGTGTGTAATTTTATTAAAGTTGTTGTTCCAGCTTGATCACACAGTTAAACAATCTGAATTATCAATCATTTGCTTTTATAGTTTACGTTTTTTTTATATTCATTTTGTGATTATATACTCTGTAAAAGTAGGTACATTTATCCAATAAACTGTTATAAATATCTTGTAATAAATTTCACTTGTCAGCACATTCATTATTATTATACCAATCATATTATTAAGGTTGATGGGTTTGTATAACAAAAAAAAAAAATTGTATGCAAGATGAGCGAACTTGTATATACTTATTAAATCAATTCGGGTGCCAATTGTTGTGGGTGGTTTAAATTTAATCTTTTCATCTAATAGAACGTTATAAAACGTAACTTTTTATTGTAAATTTGTTAATACAACTTGTATGTAAGTTGTATTGAGTTTTTTCAAATTCAAATTAAATTCCTTAAACAGTAGACTTGGATTCGGCGGATTTTGTAACTTTTTTTTCTGGTTCAGCGAAAAAGCTCTAATAAAAAGCAGTTTGTAGATGAATCTTTGGAAAATATATTAGTAAATTTTCATTAAGATTCGTTCATTGATAAACAAGTTACGAAGATTTAAAAATTTTGTTAAAATATGATGTTCAAAATTTTTAGAATTTTCATGTTTTCTTCTAAATTTTTAACAATTTTACAAAAATTTTGTTAAAGTACTTTACTTTTATAGATATGGAACTTCTGCATCTATTGCTGCTATCAGTTTTTCTCTACAACTTATATTTTTCATTTTATGAGTCGTTTTTTAATGATGCTCTTCAAGATATTAGGTCGTTTTTTGAGTTCTTTATTAAGGCCATAACTTTTTTCCTGAAAAAAATATTTTAAAATCTATTAAATGAATGGAGCTTGGACGCGGTTTTTTTATTGTTTGAATCGATAGAGCATGTTAAAATAAGGCCCTCTGTAAAAAAAGTTTTAAAAAAGTCCGTCTCAAAAGTTACTCAAAAAATTTGAGAAAAAAAATGAAAAACTGACAGTTTAATTGAAATCATTTTTAAACTTAACTAGTCAATCATGGAACACGAACACTAAAATGTAAAAAAGGAAGCTAGTAAACATAAACACTGGTATGTATATATGGCATCGTCCACCACACTTAATAATTAGACTAATTTACACAGACCAATTTCTTCTTCGTCCACGATATAGGTACATATATATATATATATATATACATAATTGCATACCTTTTTTATACAACAGAATTTAATAGCAATTAATTTCATGTTGTCACTAGCTTCTGGTATTAACTTCTGTTTAACGTAAATAACTAGTTAAATCTTGGAACTGTGCATGAAGAATTTCTTCACACTTTTATTTTATATAAATTTCTTATATATTAAAAAAAATTATGCTTGTATAAGTATATCTATTTCTACAGTAAATAAAGTAATAATTAAATAATTTAACAGCAAAATATGTTTATATTTTCCATTTATTATGTACGTGTATATAAATTAACACATACACTTAATTTCTGTCTGGTAGAAAAAAAAATTCTTAAAGTTTGAATTTTTTGCTCGTGACGTACAAAATATCTATGACGTCAAAATCTAGGGAAATTGAGTTTAAGTTTCCAATCCTTCTCTCACTAATTGTCACTAAGTTTAAAAATACTAATAATATATATTATATATTAGTATATTTAATGGTTTAATATACTAATATTTGGATATCAATTGTTTGTAAAAAATATAACCACACATTTTGAGATTTTGACAAAACACAAACAAGACAGTAAGTCAACGTTTGAAATTTAATGAAATTCAATGTTTACGTTTTTAAGGTCGCTCATTGGCTCGAACATTTTGTACGTCAGCAAAACTTCTTTAGTGAATAACAAGAGAACGGAGGGACGTAGAGAGGAACTGATTTCTCGCTAAAAATCGTAAAAAAATCTAGTTTCATGTGTTGTGATTTAAAGTGCAAAATTCCAATATGCTTCCAAGCTCCATTGTAAGGCATTAGGATTCATATACATATATGTATATAATTGCTGAAAGTTTCATTAAAAATCGTAAATAAATAAATACAATTTTTTGTTAACATTTAAAAATTCACAAATTTATTTCAACAAAAATTTTAAATCAATTTGCAAATATTTCTTCTTCTTAAACGTCGTTATAAAACATCGTATGTACTCGTATATCTTTATAAGGTCGTGAATAACATATTTCCTGTAAAAAAATCATACATATACGTATCTCCATAAAGAATTCTGTAAACAATATTTTCCATTTTGAAAAATTGTTTGAAAAGCATTAAGTTTTATGAATTGTATTTGAATGATGGAATAAGAGTTGGATAATCACGTATAAACCATATATTATAAGAAAATTTTTATTTAGAATGTCTATATATAAAATAGAGTATGCAATTCTCCTATATAATATATATATGTACATAGAAGATCAATTTTATTATAGATGTATATAGATATGTGTATTGGTTTGTTGTTAAATGTTATATCGTATAAAGACCGCCAAAGAAGTGAAATATACGATGACATCAAATCGCGTGTATGATTATCCAGACAAGAGAAAAGTACCAATCGCTTATAATATTTATAATCGATCTTTAAATGGGTATAGTACCCATAGAAAATATACGACATGAAACGGTTAATATATTTATTGAGAGATTTGCCTTGTATTTTGTATTCAACATTTTCTTTTTTTATTTTTTCTCTTCTTTTTTTCTTCATTTCAATGATGGAATTATTAAACTGTCTACTATTATTATTCATTTCTGTTTTAACGAGAATTTATTTTCCAAATAAAAGTAGTAAAAGATGTTAAATAATTGTACATATATCTATACGTACGTCCAACACGTATAAAGAAAATGAAAATTCAATTGGCTCCAATAATTGATTGCTTGTAAAGAATGTTAGAACATAAAGTAGGTAGTAGTTGAGTCTTTTTTCCAATGTATATACATATTTTATATTTATATACAACACAAGCCCATATGCATAATAATTGTAAGGGCTTTTGCACACATATTTCCTGACTAAACTAATAGCATAATATATTACGGTCTAGTGCATTAATTAATTAATAATTTATCTTTGCATTATATTTTTTTTTCGGTAAGATATTTCTTATTTTAAATAAAAATATGTATGTATATTTATAGTAGGATAGATATGTATATACATCGTCTGATCAAAAAGTAAGGTGATTTTTGATTTTTATTAAAAACTATTTATTTTTTCATCATTGTTTATGTTGTCCCCTTGAAAGTAATCCCTGTTTGATATAACACACTTATGCTAGCGCTTTTTCCATTCCTCAAAACACTTCTGATAAGCACTTTTAGGTACAGCTTTTAGCTCGTCCAGCGATGCAGCCTTTCTCTCTTCAATCGTTGCAAATCTCCTTCCTTTCATGGGTCTTTTCAGTTTTGGGAATAGGAAGAAGTCGCAGAGGGCTATATCTGGTGAATATGGTGGCTGAGGCATGATTATGGTGTTGTTTTTGGCCAAAAAATTATTTACAAGTAACGATGTCTCTGGTCACAATTAAGCAGTTTCGGAACAAACTTTGCTGACACACGTCTCATGCCCAAACAATCCGTTAAAATTGCTTGAGACAAACCAAACGAGATACCCACATTTCTCTAATAGTGTTTCGACGATTTCCCAATACTATTTTCTTCACTTTTTCCACGTTTTCATCTGTTATTGACTTTGGGGCGTCCAGAACGAGTTTTATCATTAACATCTTCCGGTCTTCTTGGATGAGCTTATACCACTTATAAACATTTTTTTACTCAGAGCAGATTCACCGTATGCCACTCTCAAGATTTCAAGTATTTTGGAGCATTAATTCCATTTTTTAACACAAAATTTAATGCAAATTCGTTGATCCATTTTATTCTACAACAGAAAATCGCCGATCTCGCAAAACACTTCTAAGATTTATGCCTCTCACAAAAAAACGACGAATGCTATTTAGCTGAAACTTTAATATATGTTCACGAAGAGTGTCTCAACATTAGACAAAAAAAAAAATAAAAAATCTACTGTAGAAACCCGCTAAAATCAAGTAGTCACCTTACTTTTTGATCAGACCTCGTATATAACCGGTGTGAAAGTGAAAATAAGGGAGCTTTTCCTCCCCCATATTTTGAGTTGAGCAAATGTCAGAATAAATGTATCGTAAGAGTATCATTTTGTTGTGTGATATTCTTGGGAAAATGTTGAGACAAAATGAATAATGACGTATAAAATATAACGTACACGACAAGATATGTACGTATATAAAACGTTTCCGACACATTTAATTATCAAAATAAGTATATAATAATATATGTATAAATGTAGGTATATTGGATTAAGCTGTAGAAATAGATTATGAGGGTTTTTGGTGGAAAAGTTTTTGAATATGAGTAAATATTTTTAAGTAAATACTCCAATTTCATCTGTATGCGAAAAAGGGCCTAACAAAATATTATGTATATGTTGGGCTATGATATATGAAAAACAAAGTGAATAGATATGTATGTGCTTTTCGTTTTTGGTTTACATTTCGGATATTGAAATGCTAAAAAATATATATAGTAAAAATGCCTTTATGGAAATTGTTTCTTTT